>CAUYLG010010056.1:0-172540 GCA_963573385.1 Cacajao melanocephalus
AGATGATGGTGAGGGGTTCCGGACATTCCAGTGGATTTCTGGGCGAAGATGAGGGTGAGGGGCTCTGGACATTCTGAGGGCCAGAGGACTTTTGACATTCTGATTGTTACTTAAGTGGTTCACAAAAGTCAAAATTAGCATCTCTTTACACATTGTCTGGGTAGGGTGGCAGTTACAGTCCTTAATTAGTTATTCACATTTGGGTTATAGAGAGCAGTTTCAACAGAAAGCCGAGGTATGGTTGATCCTTAATTATTCATATTTGGGTTATAGAGAGCAGTTTCAACAGAAAAGTCGAGGTATGGTTGAGGTATGCAGGTTTATGGGGCTTTTTACCATGTCACATACTTACCTAACCCTAACCTATCCTGTTCAGTCTTAATCTGAACTTAAACTTGAGCTAAACATATATTAAGCATTATAACAGAGGTAGTCTTCTGTTTTCCTACTTACCTGTTGTTTATACAGGTTTTTTCACCTGAATTCCTTCTGTATTTAAAAACCCACCATGGTTTTTAGTAGTGAAATCTAATTCAATCTTTGCATGAAAACAGTTTCACTTAACAGAGAATTCCAGCCCACAATGAATGAAGCAAAAAAGGAAATTGTTGGCTATTAACTGAAAAATGCCTCTTTTTAACATTGCTAAGGCCAGGGGCTCAAACAATGTTATTAGGATCTGGTCTCCACCCATTGCTAGGCTTTTGTTCCTTGAGTTCCTTCCATTCTCTGGCAGCCTTTCTTCTTAAGGTGGCAAGACAGTGGCCAGAAGTTCTAGGTTTTCATCCTCTCAGCTCCAAATTCAACAGGAAAAGGAATTTTTTTTTGTTGTGTTGTTGCTTAAGCATAATTCCCAAGATTAGCGGTGAGTGTATTTCATGGGCATGGCTTGGGTCAGGTATGCATTCTTGAACCAATTGCTATAACCAGGGGAATGCATTATTTCTATTTGCTTGGCTTAGCTGGCATGCCATCCCTGGGAGTTCATTCCAAGGGAGCACAGAGACAGGAAGGGATGATTTTTGGAGGAATATGGGGAGTGAATGCTAGATGACAGAAATAGTGCGGCTTCCTTGTTGACTTCGTGTTCCTCTCTTAAACTTCTCTAATACAGATTATCAGTGACACATATAATATTCTGCTTTATATTTTAGTCACTTACTTATTTACTCATTTGCCAGACATTTGTTTAGTGCCAGTGATGTTGCAGGCATTGTGCAAGAGGATGAGGATAGAAACATACAAAAGACACACCAGTTGCCCTTAGGGAATTCACAATACAATATGCATAATTTGCTCCCCAGCTGGATTGTAAAGTTTAGAAGATGTCAGAAATGTTACTGTGTTCCCTTATATCATATTTCTTCTAAAACAGACTCTCAATAGACAGTATAAAATGTGTGCATGCAGCTTATTAAAACATATTTTCATTACTTCAGACATGCTAGGTGGATGGATCTTAATTTGTGGCCATCTTGTTTGTACTCATACCTGAAAAGCATTCCTGCTATAGCTCTATGTTTTCCCTTGTCCCTGCAGGAAGTGTACTAGTACCTCTCTTTCAGGCACCTATGGAATTTTTCCAGCACTCATCTCAGTCTGTCTTTTATCACAGTTACTTGTTAGCTTATCTTGGCTCCTGTATGGGAATTGGACAGTCTTGAGAGCAGTGAATTGCTTAATAAATGTTTGCTGATTTGAGTCTGTCGAATGGTGGAAATGTCAGTATTTTGATCCTGGGGACTAGTTTCAATTCTTTTTTTCATTGTCTGTTTGTATTTTATTTGTTCATAAGACTTTGTTCAGATTTTCCCTTAAGTTCTCATTTATGTTTAATAGGTAGATTTGAGTTTTGCTCTTCATTAGTCTTCCATGTACACATTTTGGTACTGGTAGTATTTTAATACTTGTCACACAGTCAGGGTTGGTATTGATAATCAATGAGGACTTACATCTCTACAAAGCTGAACTACCCTTAGGATGGACAGCATTATTATAGAAAGAAAATGAACTTCACTGACAGGCCGGATGTTTTCTGTTATCCAATCTGAAGTTAATATCCTTTGTTTCTATTTTGTTTGCAATAGAATCCAGACTTTGATTTCCTGAGGTCTTTGTAATCAGTAATGAAAAAGCAAACTTGATTTGCTTTGAGAAGGATAAGAGCCAACATTGAATATTGTCTATATTCCAGGCACTGTGTCTTGCATATATTATATTTTAAATCTTCACAACAGTTCTATGGGGGTAAGTACTCTTATTATGCCTGTATTTCAGGAGATAGGACCGAGGCTTAGAAAGATGAAAGAGCTTGCCCAGAGCCACATAGGTAGTCAGTGGTAGAATTGATCCCTAACCTAAGATGTCTGTAATTTTAGAGTTCATGCTTTTAGTACCTGGAAAGCACAGAGGCATTTGAAAATTCCAGATTCATACCTTGGCATCCCACACCACCACAAAGATCAATAGCATTCTCATTCAGGTAATACTTTGAACATTGCTGGCTGCTTTCCTCATCCATATACCTAAGAAGGCAATTTTGGGTATTTTAGAAATCTCTTTGGTAATAAAAACAGCAGACTATAGAAGCAATCAAGTTACTTTTAATAAAGCTAAGTCCCCTTGATTCATCAACACAGACAAAAACCATTATCTACAATACATGAAAATATGCATTTTCTTTTTTTTTTTTATTTGTAGTGACTTTATATTTTTTGTTGCTATTTTATTTTATTTTATTTATTTTTGAAAGAAAGAAAAAGAGAGGAAAGAAAGTGAGAGTGAAAGAAAGAAAAAAAAGAATGTAAGAGAGAAAGAGGGAGAGAGAACGGGATTCTTGTTCTGTTGCCCAGGCTAGAATGCAGTCTAAAAATGGGTATTAAAAACCTCTTTTATGCTAATAATTGTGCTTAACAATGAAGGCAGGAAGGAATAAGAGATGAAAATAACAAACAAGCAGCCAACCAATATTTTATTTAAACCTGTGAAATGCTATGCAATTGCTGAGGAGTGATTTACTTCTTGTTAGAATAAAAAAACCCATAGCAAACTAAGAAATGATCAGAATTTATTTTACTTGATAGAGTGCCCACCAAAAATTCACAGCAAAATCTTACTTAAAGATCTGATCTAATAAGCATTATCTTGAAAATTAGAAACAAGACAAGGATGCCTGCTATTGCCACTTTTATTAAAAGCGATGTTTACACAAGGAAAATGAAGGAAGGAAGGAAGAAGGATTGGAAGGGAAGAACAAGCCTCTCATTACTACAGATGAAATAGCTGCCAGTATACAAAATAAAAGTAACACTGTAGACCAACAATATAAATAATAAGTATTAATTGAGGTTATTGGATATAAGATCAATACACAAACTGTTAGTATTTATATCTAATCAACAACAAGTGATGAATGTAGTTTAGCAAATGAAATACTGTAGAGCAGATGAAAGAAATAAATGAGATCAGCCTGTATCAACAGTGATACATCTCAATTAGCAAAACACACTGAGTTTAGAAAAGCACGTTGGAAACTTGCTGTGTACTGCAGGATGCCATAAATACAGCAAATGCATAAAGACATGCTTAGGAATGATAGACACCTTTTCGGATAGTGGTATGTCTGGGGACAGAGGGAAGGACATGGAGGGTAGAGATTCTGCAGAACTCTTGATGGTCTGTGGAGAGGAAGTTTGAAGCGAATATCATAAACTGTTTGATTTTAGTGTATTATATGATTTCATTACCTTTTTGCACATTTTTAACATTCCATTATTAAATATTAAAAAGGAAAATATCTCCAGTGGCAAGCCTTAAGGCATGGCTCCAAGTAGGTGTTAGAGACAGGTTAGTTGTCTTGTCCCATGTGGGGAACCTCCACTAGCAGGCCTGGGGCAGCTCACTTACTGGAAGGAGTAGGGTTATATGGAAGACATTGCTTGAACTTCCTGGCAGAATAAGCTTACCTGCATTGGAGCAGAATGCTTCCCCATACCATCCCCCATCCCAAACTCCGACCCCACTGGGGCTCACGTCTAACAGGGAAAGCTGCTACACCCTGTGTTCTGTAGTGGGAGGATATTGCGAATCTGCTTTAGACTAAGATAGGTGCTGTAAAACATGGCCCAAGGCAACCAATCATGGGATCGAGGCCACTAAGAAAAGAGAGCAGAAAAATTTTACGAAGGGAAAATTAGGGTAAAAAACAAAGAGAGGTATTTTATGTCCATGGTTTAATTTTCATGTTATCAGTCTTGGATTGAAAAGGGTAATGTTGTAAAACTTGGCTCAGCAGGTGGGGAAGAAAGAGTGTTTTGAAGCTATGTCTTTTGGATTCTCTTGTAAATATCCCTTGAAATGTCCTTCCCATAAGAAAATACAACCACACAACCACAAGAAGATAAATGAGCTGGTGTCTTGTGGGCAATGCAGCAGGCCTCCCAGAAGAAGAATAATGTAAAGAAAACATCAAGTGTTGCAGTCTTGGCGGTCTAACCAGGGAGCACACGTTCCTGCTTCTCCAGATTCTTGATCAGCTTTGTTCATTTGAGGAGCTTTCTCTTTTTTTCTTGCAAGGTGATTAATTTTCCTCTTTTTTTTTTTTTTTTTTTACTTTGTTGGAATATCGTGCTGCAAATGGTGATAGTTTGATGTTATCTTAGTCTTTCTCATGAGTGGAGGAAATGTCCACAAATCATCGGATCCAGCCACGTGTCCCCATGGCCTTCCCCAACACTGGGGCACAGAGGCAGATCCATTTTATTTGTAACAGCCAGATGAAGAAAGAATATCACTAACAGAACACCCATTCCAGGTCTGAAAAATCTTTCTTCTCTGAAACACTTTTCCTTCTGTCTAATCTAATTTCTTTACATTGCAGCCTTGTGGGTTCCAAAATGAAGTTGAATGGAATGGAAAATCCATGGACAGCCAGTCTATAATGCCCAAGCCTGATATCATGAAGAAGAATTGCTTTGAAGCCGGAAACAACTTGATTATGGAAATAGAGAAGAGTACCAATACTAAGTAGATCACCTCCAGAGTATCTTGTGTGTGTGGGTCTGTGTAAGACACTTCAAAATGGGAACTCTGCAAGTGTGCAGAGGCAGACATTAATGGAAACCGTGCAACAAGATGGACTGCTGATACATTGGAATGATTTGACCCAGAAAAGAGGAGACTCAGAGAGATATGAAACTTATTAATAGGACTGATGGTTGGCTTGCCCAGATGGCAGGTAGGAATGCCATGTGTGCTAGTAAAGTGGCTGGAGAGGAAGGAGAAGGATCAGTAGGATATAAACACCCTCTCATATTTAGCTCCCTGGAGCCTGGCCTTGAGGGTGACCCTGGGCCATGCAATTGGCAAACCTGCTCTGTGCATCGATCAGTGGAGCTTATTTGCTGCATACAATTCTCCTTCCTGCCTCTACTGGTGATCTTTTCTGAATGTCCTCTATTATACTGTCCTAGACTACTAGGAAAGGAGGAAATGCGGTGGAGGTCAGAACAGTCCACTATAGTGAGTAAGAAGTTGAGGTCCAGTTGGAGACATGCTTGGATCTCATCCCTGCTTCTGCCTGTCTGACTGACTCCGGGCACTGTCTGAGCATCAGAAGATGGATAAAATGCCAGTGTTGGACCTAATGGCCTTGAAATCTTATCTAGCTCTAGGTTTTATTTTGTCTTTTTTTCCCTATTCTACTCTGGGATGTTTTGCACTTTGAGTTTCTACAACTCCAGATACATCCTTCACTTTGAAAATTCTCTGATCCAGCCTTCAGATGGGGAATAGCCTCACTATGGATCAAAGTATGGATATTTCTCCCGAGTATTTCCACAAAACAGTGAGCACCAGTGTGCACTGTTAGAGTGCTAGGATATATGCCCATGGGACTGTGAACCCCTTTAGGACACAGCACACATCCTGAAGGTCTTTATCCCAAAGCTAAGTATTGGTCTAGCATGTAAGTGTTCAGTAAATGTCTTATAATAGTGAATGAATAAGTAGATGTTATTGATTTAAAATGCTCTATGTTGTGCCCCAAAGACGTTTTTCTGGGAGTATTTCAAGGGCAGTACCCTGCATATAGACTGGATAACTACTTTAGTGCTAGGAGCTTTCAATATGTGTTCATGGATTTGCTCTTGGCCCTTAATTGTATATTTGAATTTTAAGTCCTCTCTACTCTGGGATAGAGACAATTCCTAGGGAAGCAGGTAAGTCAATATTCAGTAAGCAGTAATGCTAGGGGCTTTCATGAGGTAGTTTCACGGTATATTAACCACATCTTTTATTTTCTGTATTCTGATGCTTTGACATCTGGGGCCTTGCCGACCCTCGAGGGACTGTCCCTTCCAAGGTCAGCCAATTCCTAGAGAAAATAAAGAACTCACCCACAAGCAGGCCTGTCAAATGCAAACCAGCCAAGCCAGAGTCCATACCCCCAACCACCTCTTTACTGGGCTCTCACACTCCAGGCTACTATTCATCTGCCCTAGTTACCCCACGGCCAAGACTAGGCAGATAGGGACAGCTGCTGTGCCCAGAACCCTCTGAAATTATTCAAAATAGCCAGTCCTAAACCTTCTCACCCTCCTACACCTGTTCTTTCCTTCAGAAATCATAGTCACAGTTCTTGCCACGATTACTCCCTCTCCCTCTGCCTGCTGACCAGTGCTGGGGTTCCTCACGTGCTCCCCTATGGCCTGGTGTGCCCTCTTCTCTTGAGCTCTGTCAAGATGGAAAACTACCTTTTCATTGGTAGTTGCCTCTTGATCTGTTGGCTATACCATATCCAAATCATAATAAAAAACCATGGACTTCTCCTCACAACATTCTGAGAAGCAAGATTTCATGAATCAACAGCTCAGGCCAGTGAAGTGGCAAAAGTGAGCAAGTAAGTGGTCAGCAAGTAAGTGGTGGAGCTTTGATTGGCACCCAGGCCTAGAAGCCCTAAATTCAATGTTCTTTCCACCACAACTTGTGATAACCGGGTCTTTTGATAAGAAAACACTCTACAATAAGCATTTTAAACATATAAAACAGAATATGGACATATACACGTATTCTTACTTGTATACAGAGGTTGTATTCGCTATACAATGCTTTCCATCTTGCTGTTTTTTTTCTTGAAACAATACATCTTAGGTTTCTTTGTTTTTAATCAAACTTTTTCCTTTTTTAAGGTGAGGAGGGATACATTCGTAGTGCGCATTTTTCCCAGTTTTCATACCAATCAAATAGATCCTGGTGAGGCCAGGATCAATGTAATTTGGAGCACAATATTTCCTTAGCCAAGACTGGCATGTAAAAATCATAATCATAATCATTTCACCAATAGAGGCTGACTATGTGCTAGTCACCACTGTAAGCATACATTTGCTCATATACTTCCTCAAGAGTGCTGAAGGAGAAGCAATTATTCTTCTCATCTTGAAGTTGTGGAAACTGAGGAAACTGCCGGTATGAGTCCATTTTCATGCGGCTGATAAAGACATGCCTGAGACTGGGCACTTTACAAAAGAAAGAGGTTTAACTGGACTCAAAGTTTCGCATGACTGAGGAGGCCTCGCAATCATGGAGGAACGCAAAGAGGAGCAAATCATATTTTACATGGATGGTGGTAGGCAAAGAGAGCGCTTGTGTAGAGAAACTCCCATTTTAAAACAGTCAGATCTTGTGAGACACATTCACTATCAGGAGAACAGCAAGGGAAAGACCCATCCTCATGGTTTAATCATCTTCCACTGGGTGCCTCCCACAACACGTGGAAATTATGGGAGCTACAAGATGAGACTTGGGTGGGGACACAGAGCCAAACCATATAATTGCATAGCTGGTCCCTCCCAAATCTCATTATCTTCATGCTTCAAAACCAATCATGCCTTCCCAGCAATGCCCCAAAGTCTCAGCTCATTTCAGCATTAACTCAAAAGTCCACAGTCCAAAGTCTCATCCAGGACTTTGGGAAGAGGTAAGTCTCTTCCCACTATGAGCCTGTAAAATCAAAAGCAAGTTAGTTACTTCCTAGATACAATGGGGGTACAGGTATTGGGTAAATACAGCCATTCCAAATGGGAGAAATTGGCCTAAACAAAGGGGCTGCAGGTGCCATGCAAGTCTGAAATCCAGTGGTGCAGTCACATCTTAAAGCTCCAAAATGATCTCCTTTGACTCCATGTCTCACATCTAGGTCATGCTGATGCAACGGGTAGGTTCTCATAGTCTTGGAAAGCTCTGTCCCTGTGGCTTTGCAGGGTACAACCTCCCTCCCAGCTTCCTTCACAAGCTGGCATTGAGTATCTGCGGCTTTTCCAGGTACACAGTTCAAGCTGTCAGTGGATCTACCATTCTGGCGTCTGGAGGATGGTGGACCTCTTCTCATAGCTTCACTAGGTGGTGCCCCAGTAGGGACTCTCTATGGGGGGCTCCAACCCCACATTCCCTTCTGCACTGCCCTAGCAGAGATTCTCCACAAGGACCCTGCCCCTACAGCAAACTTCTGTCTGGAGATCCAGGCATTTCTATACATCTTCTGAAATCTAAGCAGAGGTTCCCAAACCTCAGTTCTTGACTTCTGTGCACTCACAGGTTCAATACCATGTGGAAGCTGCCAAGGCTTGATGCTTGCACCCTCTGTAGGCCTGAGCTCTACATTGGCTCCTTTCAGCTACAGCTGGAGCAGTTGAGACCACAGGGCAACAAGTCCCTAGGCTGCACACAGCATGGGGACCCTGAGCCCAGCCCATGGATCCATTTTGCCCTCCTAAACCTCTGGGCCTGTGATGGGACAGAATGCTGTGAAGACCTCTCACATGACTTGGAGACATTTTCCCCATTATCTTGGGGATTAACATTCAGCTCCTTGTTACTTATGCAAATTTCGGCAGCTGGCTTGAATTTTTCTCAGACAATGGGATTTTCTTTTCTATCACATTGTCAGGCTGCACATTTTCCAAACTTTTATGCTCTGTTTCCCCTATAAAACTGAATGCTGTGGTGGCTCACACCTGTAATCCCAGCACTTTGAGAGGCTGAGGCAGGTGGATCCCCCAAGGTTGGGAGTTCGAGACCAGCCTGACCAACATGGAGAAACCCCGTCTCTACTAAAAATACAAAAAGTTAGCTGGGCATGGTGGTGTATGCCTGTAATCCCACCTACTCAGGAGGCTGAGGCAGGAGAATTACTTGAACCTGGGAGGTGGAGGTTGGAGTGAGCCAAGATTGCACCATTGCACTCCTGGTCAACAAGAGCAAAACTCTGTCTCAACAAAACAAAACAAAACAAAACTGAATGCCTTTAATAGCACCCTAGTTATATCTTGAATGCTTTGTTGTTTAGAAATTTCTTCTGCCAGATACCCTAAATAATCTCTCTCAAGTTCAGAGTTTTACAAATCTCTGAGGCAGAGGCAAAATTCCACTAGTCTCTTTGCTAAAACATAGCAAGAGTCAACTTTACTCCAGTTCCCAACAAGTTCCTCATCTCCATTGGAGAAACCTCAGCCTGAAGTGATCTAATTGTCCATATCATTATCAGCATTTTGGCCAAAGTCATTCAACAAGTCTCTAGGGAGTTCCAAACTTTCCTACATTTTCCTGTCTTCTTCTGAGCCTTCCAAACTGTTCCAACCTCTGCTTGTTACCCAGTTCCAAAGTCGCTTCCACATTTTCAGGTATCTTTTCAGCAAATCCCTACTCTCAGTACCAATTTACTGTATCAGTTCATTTTCACACCGCTGATAAAGACATATCTAAGACTGTACACTTTACAAAAGAAAGAGATTTAATTTGACTTGCAGTTCTGTGTGGCTGGGAGGCCTCACAATCATGGTGGAAGGCAAGGAGGAGCAAATCATATTTTACATGGATAGCGGCAGGCAAAGAGCTTGTGCAGAGAAACTCCCATTTTAAAACCATCTTTAAAACTCCCATTTTAAAGATCTTGTGAGATCCATTCACTATCACAAGAACAGCACGGGAAAAACCCACATGATTCAGTCATCTCCCACTGGGTACCTCCCACAACACGTGGAAATTAAGGATGCTACAAGATGAGATTTGGGTGGAGACGCAGAGCCAAACCATATCACTGCCTAAGATTGCACGTGAGGAAGTGGTGGAGTCCAGGACTCCATCCCCGACTGTCTGATTCATGCACTAGGTCAGTGTTTTTCTAACTGATCTGCATATGACTCATGGAGGGATCTTTTTAAAATGCAGATTCTGATGTGGAAGGGGTGAGGCTCTCAGGGGATGCTTGTGCTTCTGGTCTGCAGACCACACTTTACACAACAAGGTTCTCCACTGTTGCAAAGAGCCTGTGGCATTGCTTGTGAACTGCAGTCCTTTACTCTGCCTTTCCACAAATGTGCTATTTGGGTGTTCTTCACTGCTTATTTCCAAACTTCAGCAATTCTTCAGTTGCTGCCTGAAAGCACAGAAGCCTCTGGGGATGATGCTGAGTGGGGAGGAGAAATGAATCTCATCATTGCTCATGTAATTGGCAGCTATGGGGGAAAGACGAGAAGAAATGAAGGAGGCCAACATTTGAACAAAGAAGGTAGAGGGTAGAGGATCCTTTATTCCAATAGGGACTGAACTATTTCTCTATTTTGGCAGATAATGCTTCAGTAAAATGAATTACCAGAGCATATTTGAGCCCCACTTGTTCTGATGGAAGATCTAATTAAAGACCATTACCAGGAAAACACGGAAAGATAAAAGTATCCTAAAAACAAATTCACTGCTGATCTATACAGAGAGAAGATGCTTCTCTGCTCTCTTGCAATGGACAAGGTGCTTTGTCAACAGGCAAAGTATTCTTAATGTGGATCAATGATTTGCAAAATATCTTTTCCCTTGTGCATCATTCTGTGATACTACACAAGTAATTAGAAGTACAGGTTATATTTTATTTCCTTTCCTAAAAGAAAATTTAAAAAGTGTGTGTAACAAATGGGAAAATCCATGGCTTCCATTGCAAGGCAAAAGATATACACCTTTGTGTTTCAACGATATGAGCTAATTTACAGCTATTCTTCAAGTTCTTTAAGGAAAGCACTATGAAGTGATATTGGCTGGACTGATGACAAAAGTTGTATTGCTGAAATGCCTATCTTCATAACTCTGGGATGGCAATATCATCAGGACCCCCTTGGTCCCCTTCACAGAACAAATTGCCACAGCTCCTTTTTCCTGTTTCAGCTGGGGAAAACTACCCACCTTTCTCTGTCTCTCTTTTCTAAGGAGCTGGGGAAATTTGTTCATTTATTCAGGAAAAATTAATGAGTACCACCTTTTATGTACCAAGCACCGAGGTATGTTTATTTTACCTTATAATATTCACGTATTAATTACTAGTATACCCCTACTCTGAGACTAAATTAAGAGTATATCAAATGATCAGTCTTTTTGTTTGTCTTATTTATTAACATTTTCCTGCTAAAACTCAGTGACAGCATAATATTCCAGCCTTCACTTTACATTCAACTTTCTTAGCAAAATCATAAAAAATGTAAGTTTTACAAAAATAATAAAAGGTTTTATTAATTTTCCCAAGACTCCTCTCTTAAGCTTTTGACAATTATATCTCTTCTGCTTTTCAGCATCCTTGTAGAACTTGTGTTTCTATTGTTAGCTGATCTTATACCACATTTATCAATAGTCAGTGCATATTTCTGAAGGTCAGGTCTTTTCACTTCAGTTTAATCGTAGGCTTTACTTTAAAAAAACCTTCACCTATGATAAAAATCTCTGGCTCTTTCCACTTTTCCTGACTCCTTGCTGTATCCATGTCCCCACTAGGCCACATTCAAGGGCTCCTTACTGTCACTTGGAAGGGCTCTCATCTGCCACCAGTTCTGCCACATCCTCAAGGGTCTACATGAATATTTCACTCTGACAACCTGTAAATAAGGAGGTTGAACTTGGCAACTCTTTTGAGCCAAATAGTAGGTTCTAAATAGATACTTGGTTGATGTTTAAAACCACAAGACGCAGCAACTCATTACAATGTTGAGAGCGTGTCTCCCATCTCGGGCCCAGTCTATCTCACCTTTAATTAAATTCAGTATTAATTTTCATCCTGACTCTGTCACTTACAAACTATAAGAATTGTATAAGTTACTTAACTTTACCAAGGTTGAGGTTATTCCCCCTGCAAAGCAGAGGCAATAACATCTAGAAATTAAACAAGATAATACATGTGCGTGGCACATGGAAATTTCTTAGCACATCCGAATTCTCCTGTGATCTAATTTCCTAGTTCCTCTTTCTCTCTCTCTTTTTTTTCCTCTTGGGAATATGGTTCATTGCATGTGAAATAGCTTTGCAAATAAAATATTGCAGAAATGTTGTTGCTCCTATTACATGATGCTTATGGGATAATTCCTCCCTTTAACATACATTTTCTAACATGATATTAAACAGAATGATGGCCAAGCTCCCTGAGCCTTTGTTTGCCTGTCTTTAAAATGGAATGTTGTAAACATTCAAGGAAGTCACATTTGTTAAGTGTCTTACACAATATTTGATACATAATAGGGGCTCATTAAATGGTAGCTGTTACTATTATTTTATAATCTAAATTCCTGTATCTTTGTGCACTTCACCAGTTAGTCTCCCCAGTTCATGGTTTCCTGTACTCCTCACCCTCCCTCTTCAGTAAAAAATTTGGTCAAGGAGCGAGGAAACCCAGGATGTTGAGATGCACTGAATATACTTGGGATCCTCATGAGTCGTAACACAAGGGTTGAAAAAAGTCTATAGTTTGCTGGGTCCAGCACTTAAAGTGGATGGTTATTTTATGTAACTAGTCATTGATTCATGGTCCTCTAATGTTTATAGGTACCATTTCCTTTCTCCAGTATAACAAACAAGCAAACAATAAACTTGTTGATCTGTGCATGATCCTATTCTCTGAGATCTCGCATTGAGAGAGAAAGAAAATTTGTAGCTAAGCCTCCATGCTATTGATTCCTTGCCAGTGGAATGCTGTATCACTCACAACCTTATATGGTCTTATGTGTAAATAGGGCAGTTTTTATTATGCCCAATCTGCAATAAGCCCAGCAGATCCTGTTATAAAAGAGAAGGAGGGGAGGCTCAGCGTTGGAGCTGAGACATCCCAGGGGCTAGAACATCTGCTCAGGGCCCTACCAGATGTGCTCTCTAACAGCTGTCTTTGCCATCTCTATTTGTGAGTGAAGCTGCAAGCCTCTGAGAGCCAAACCTGAGTAGAGAAAGTGGAGGGAAGAGAAAGAGACCTATCACAAGAAGTTACAGATACTGATACTGCTTATTTGGAGCAAATGACTATCACAGTACTTTATAACTTGCACCTGTGTAATGTCATCTTTAGTCCATTCTCTATTTTACTCCTCAAGGAATCTTCCAAAAGTGTCTCCTTGTATTTGAACACTCCATATTCAAATAGCTCCCATTGCTCTAGATGACTTCTCAGATAAAGTCTAAATTCTGAAACCCAGCATTTGACAGTCCGTTGCAAATCCACATGTCTGGGTGTATCTTGAATTACTCTCCTTGAGGAACTCTTACACTTCAGCCAGACTAAACCACATGCCACTCAGGGGCTTGCACGACATCCCTTTCCCTAAACCCAGCCATTTGTTCACGGTGTTCCTTCAGCACACATTGTCTTTCTGCCTCCTCCCTCCAAACTGCATGTCTCAGACACACTTGTCTCTCATTGTCCAGCTCACAAGCCACCCCCTTCATGACACCATCTCTGAGCTCCCCAGTCAGAATTTATTTCTTCCTCCTCTAAACTTCCCTAGCACCTTTCATGGCCTCGTACTGGTGTAATTGATGAAATCTTTCTTCCCAAACTATATTATAAATCTTTGAGGGCGTAGTTTATCTTGTGCCTAGATATAAGTGAATTATATTTAATAAAACACCATAAATATTAAACCAGTGACTACATACTGTCCTCTGTACTTTTCACTTGGCTTTAATAGCAATGATTATTTATATGCAAATCAGACAGTTTTTATCATTTCCATTTTATAATGGGTGAAACTAGACTCAGAAAGTTAAGTAACTTCCTAAGGCTGCATAGATAAATTGTCCTGGAGTTAGGAAAGAACTTAGTACTTTTACTCAACTCAAAGGTGAAAATAGTTTCCCCTGTAATCCACAGCGCAGGGCTCTGCTGGTGAATGGAGTGGTCTGAATTGTCTGGTGAAACAGGCAGTGGATTAACAGGGAAGAGAGAAGTGGGTGTTCCAGGAAGGAGACAGTGACAAAAGTGGACATGAACATATTGTAGTTCACAGGTGAAAAATATTTTCACTATGCTCATGGCCCAGCCTAGTGCCTGGGAGAAAGCAGGTACTGAATATACACTAACTAAAAACATAAAGGAAGGGAAGAAGAAAGGGAAGTGGGGAGGAAAGTTTGGAGGAGGAACATGGCATCTAGATTAACGAAGAAGCACAGAAATTACCAGCCCAGTACTGGAAAACACGCCGGATTGTCAATGGAGCTTTATTGCACGGGAGGACAAGTCCTCTCTGACTGGGAGGAAGGTGTGTGCCCCTTCAGCACTGCAGAGGGACAGAGTCCCTAGGCCATTGTCATTGTTGTTGGCATCTTTGTCCCATATGAGTATCAGTGGTAACTGTTGTCTGATTTTGATAGGTAAGAGACCCCAGTGGTGGGGCCTACTAGAACCTACTTTGCCTGCTACTAAGCCACTCTCCCCAGCCCATTTCCTTGAAGATCCTGATGGCTCTTGAGCATAATAACTCATGTTGATTTGGGGAAGAAAAACATAGACTAGAAATCAAGAGACTCGTGTGGCTTTAGATAAGTCAGTTCATCATCATGTCTCTTGGCCTTCATTGCTTCCCACATTGTCAGACAGGGATAATAACATCTGCTGCAACCTCAGGGACCATGAGGCTGCAATGAGAGACAGATCGGAATTACTTTGAAAGTATGAAGTGATGCATAGCATTGGAAACAAGGGTGGATTTCTGTCTCAGAAAAAATAATCGGAACGCTTGTTCTCCAAGTCGAACATTTTGATTTTACCATTCAACCTGACCTGAGAAGTAAACCACAGCCCGGTGGGAGGGGCTTTGTGCATAACCCACCCTCTAGATGGATGACAGCACAGAAGACATCCACACCTTCAAAGGTCTTTCCTGGAGCACTACCTGGGAACCACCCAGTGAGGTCTCAGGTCCAGCCCTCCATGCGGACATGCCTGACCTACCTTGCTGACCATTCTTTGCTCGTTCCTTATGAAATAACCAAGATGGCAATAACTCAGCTCTTTATCTTTTTATTTCAATGAAAACTGGAGTTTCTATGTACATTTAACCTAAAGAGTCCATATGGTGTGACAAACAGCAGAGAGAAGAAACCCCATGTGTGCTTCCTCTTTGCTTTCTTCCCCTTTCTCATGCCAGCTTCCCAGTAAAATGCCACCCCTAAAATTGTTTATTTGCACCCGCATTGCAATTAATAATCACTAATGTAAGTATGTCTTCTGCCCCAGTGGCTCTCCATCCCTCAGGAACACCCTGGCCAGAAGTCTAAAAGCATGCACTGCAGTCTGTGAAATTCTTACCCGACTGTTATTTCGGAGCTGTTGGAAGCAGCACGCTCAGATGGCTGACGACATCGGAGTGGGAAATACCTGCTCCAGAGGGGGCCAGTCAAACAATCTCGGTTGGTTTTATAGCTGCCACATCCAGGAATCAGGTGCCTGGAAAAAATACGCTGACAGGATCAGACTGAGGAAGCTTCAATGCCATCTGGGGTCAGGAAAAGATTTTTGTCCAGGTGCCAACTGCGGGGGCTGAGGCAGTGTGGCGCTCTGCTGGCACGGAGTCTGAAATAGCCCAGGAGGTGCTGGGGAAGCAAGGAGGAAAGCTGCCCAGAATGTTACCAGGGGAGGATCGGGGACTTCGGTGAGGATGGGGGAAGATACTGAGGCTTGAGCCTGCTACATTGGACATTTTAGAAAACGTTCCATTTTGGAAATTTTGAAACATGCACGGAAATATAGATGTAGCATAAGAAATCCTCATGCACTCACTGGTCAGCTTCAACACCTACCAACTCAAAGCTAATCTTGTTTCATCATCATCCACATTCTCTTTCATTTCCCAACCCCCAACTTCACTGGGTTTTATGGAGGCAAGTCCTAGACATCATAGTATTGCATCCATGAATATTTCTGCAAGCATCTCTAAAAATAAAAACCTTAGCTATCGCACCATTATCATATGGGAAAATTTACAATCATTCTACTATATTAAAAAAATCAGTATTCAAATTTCCCAAACTTTCCCCAATAGCATTTGCTATTTTGATCAACCTGAGCTAGAATTAAAGCAAATAATTAAAAAGAGAAAATGAGAGATAGAAGGCAAAAATAATAAGGGAAAGAAAGAGGGAGAAATTAATCAACATGTATTTGTTGAATGTTTATAATATGCCAGGCCCTGTACTGGGTTCCAGGGCATTGTGACCTCAGTTTAGGAGATAAGAAAACCAAAAGGCAGGCAGGTGAAGTCATTTTTCCAAAGCCGGTTCTCTTATAAGTCTCGAAGGTGCAATTCCAATTCAGGTCTATAGGGTTCCAAAGCCTACCTTTTTCTTCTACACCACGTTTCATCTAAAATAACTAAATCACCTACTAGGAGTTATTGGAAAGAAGGAGAAGAGAAAGGATAGGGGGAATAAAATTCGATTATCATCAGAAAGTAGTAAAGTAGAATTGTTTTGGAGTCAGATATTCCTGGATTTGAATCTCAACTCGGCAATTGAGTGGAAAAGTTTCTTTGCTTTCCTGAATCTTACTTTCTTCATAAGTAAAATGGGATGTAGCAAGGATTAAAAGAAAGAATTCAAACATTTAATAGTGGTTGTTGTTATTATTATAAGGAATGGGGATGGCAGTGGGGATGAGAAAAGAGAAGGCAAGAAATGGTCAGCATTTACCTCATTCTTCTGCAGGCTAGTGCTGGCCAGGCACTGCTAAGAATGATAACTAAGAACTAGATAAGGCCAGGTGCAGTGGCTCACGCCTATAATCCCAGCACTTTGGGCAGCCGAGGCTGGTGGATCAAGAGGTCAGGAGTTTGAGACCAGCCTGGCCAACATAGTGAAACCCCATCTCTACTAGAAATACAAAAATTAGCTGGGCATGGTGGCATGTGCCTGTAATCCCAGCTACTCAGGAGGCTGGCACAGGAGAACCACTTGAACCTGGGAGGCGGGGTTGTGGTGAGCCAACATCATGCCACTGCATTCCAGCCTGGGCAACAGAGCGAGACTCTGCCTCAAAAAAAGAAAGAAAGAAAGAAAACAAAAATAACAACAAAAAACTAGACAAGGCAATCCAGCAGGGATAAGGAGAACAACAACGGTCCGTGTAGGAGGAGGAGAAGTGCAGAGGAAGGATGGATCAAGGAAGGATTGGCCAGTGCCTGTCCTTTTCTGAGTACAGGAGCAAAGGAAGGAAGTGAAGGAGCAGATGGTGTGAGAGTGGCAGAGTCACGGGACCCACCTGAATGATGGAGTGGGTGGGGGTGGCTCAGCAGAAGTGGGAAATAAGATGAATAGACAGAACCTCAAAAAGTGGGAGATAATTGAGAACTATTCTTGTAAATACTGTTATTGCGTATATTTAAGGTGTACACCATGACGTTATGAGTTACATATAGATAGTAAAATGGTTACTATAGTGAAGCAAATTAGCATATCTGTCATCGCACTGAGTTACTCCAACCTCCTTTTTGTTTCAAGAGCAGCTGAAAGCTACTTATGTAGCAGAAATCCCTCATACAGCACAATTTTATTACCTATGGTCCTCATGTGTACATTAGACCTCTAGACTTGTCCATCCTACATGCTGCTACTTTATATTCTCAGACACATGCCTCTTTATTTTCTCCCCCCTACTCTCATGGCTGGTAACCGCTGTTTTATTCTCTACCCAGAGATATTCTTAATCAAGCAAAATATTTGCTCAGAACTTCACGAATTTGAATCCAATTCTGATATGCCAGCCAGATTGGGTAAGAGAGAGATGGGGGGCAGGGACACAAATATAGTAGGTGTTGTAAATCCTAAAGCAGGTCTCGAGGTATTGGGATGAATGCAGATTTTATAGGTTTGTGCAAAGTTTCCCCTGCCCAAAGATTTTTGAAGCCTATTTGTAACACGGAAATTTTTTTTTCCTTTTTTTTCAGACAAGGTCTTGCTCCGTTGCCCAGAGTGGAGTGCAGTGGTACCAACGTGGCTCACTGTAGCTTTGAATTCTTGGACTCAAGTGATCCTCCCACCTCAGTCTCCAAAGTAGCTAGGACTACAGGCATGCATCACTACATCCAGCTACTTAAATTTTTTGTTTGTTTGTTTTTTTGTAGAGACATAGTCCTGCTATTTGTCCAGGCAGGTCTTGAACTCAGGCCTCAAGGGCTCCTCCCACTGTGGCCTCCCAAAGTGCAGGGACTACAAGTGTGAGCCACTGCTTCCAGCTGATGATACTCTAATGTTCTGATAGTAAGGTCTTCTGGTCTCAAGACAAAAAAAAGATATGTTCCAGATATCCAAAAACACCTTGACCAACCATGTCCCCTTTGCAGAAAGAACCCATTGATCAAAGCCAAAACTCTGTCCACCAGCAACTGCAGATACAAGTCATGATGGATGAAGATGTTGCCAAAGGAAAATGCCAGCAAAAATCTGCAAAGGTGCCATTATGTTATTATCACAAAATAAACTCAGAGACCCCAAGAGCTCTGGAAATCATGCTGATTTTGGATACTTGTTCAAATAGACACTTATTTTAAGACTCTTAAAATGCCATTTTAGAGCAGCAGCTTTAGTGACAGTGAAATTTGAGCTGATGACAATGCCAAGAGTTTCCTCCGCTACCTATAGCTATTAAAAACAATCTCATCGTCTCTTAGTCTCAAGAGTTCCTTTTGACCCAAAGTGAGGTTCAGCTATTGATTTCCAAAGAGTTAGATTACTAGAATCATTAGGTTGGAATGAAGTACCAGGGATGTCTTGCACATTCTCATTTTTCCTGCAGAAGAACCCGTGTGTGTGTGTACGTGCGTGTTTGTGTGATTTTGTAGTACATTATACATATACAGAGATAGAGGGAGAGACAGAGAGAATCATAAAATCATGGAAAATCTTAAATGCTGTATGTGAAGGGTATGCCACCAAATATTTTTATTTGCTGGTTTAACAATATTCACTTTCAGGAAATTCTTCCATCTATCTTGCTTGCATTCCATTGTTGTAATTTAGGTCAATATTCTAGATTTGCAAGCACATTTAATAAGCTTCACATAAGCACTTTAGAAACATTTAGTCAGAGTACCAGGAGAGAATTGTTATATAATAGGGTCCATTTATTGAGACGTGAGGATTCACTTTCAGCACTAAATGATGGCTTAAGGTCGCTGATAGCTTTTGGTTCAAGCCTACAAATCTTGATTAGACTTTAAAGTGGTAGAGAAATATATCTAGTTATACTTATTTTAATTTGTTTCTTCATTTATTTCTTTGTTCATTCCTTCACTCCTTCTTTCTTCTCTTCTATTGACGTCATCAATCACAGAGATATTATAAGACCACTTTCAAAAACAGTGACTTTCTAATCTATCTTTTGTTTCTTTGTCTTCATTCCTCTTTTGAGAAATATCTTCTCTAAAGAATCAATTTTTGGAGCAATACTTTTTCTGAATGGACAGCTAAAAATTCATTTATTCTGTTCTTTGAGAAGTCATGAGAAAAGAAACAGTGATTAACTTCAGTTTCTGTGTCATGCTAGGTATGTGAATAAATCCTTTTCTTAAATACAATTAAAAATTTGGTTACAAGTTTTTAAAAAGAGTATTTTCAAAAGTCAGAATTGCTGATGGGAGAGTAAGAAACACCAAGAAAAATATCAGAGAGATAATCAGAGCTGATCAAAGCAGAGATAATCAAAGTTGCTTCAAATATTCTTTATTCTAACAAACCTGAGCTTCAGTTTTGGCAGACATGAGGGGTAAAAGGGAATTATTTCAAGGATTTAGTCTTCCTCAAGGTGGGAAGTCTGATAGGAAATTTTCCCTCCATTAAGTGAGGATGCAAAATGATACACCATCAGAATAAGAGGAATAAGAGAGGAGCTTAGCCCCAGGTCCAAAGCTCGGGGAAAGTCACCCTGATGCTGAGGAGGGCAGAGGAACAAAGGCAAGATAAACATCCTCAGGAGGTTGTGGAAATAAGATGGGTCCATCAAGGATTTACAAGTGTGGCTGGTGTTGCCTAGGGGGTCCAGGTAAGCTGAAGCCGTGAACTTGGTTAACATTACCTAGAATAGTAGTACTTACAGGAGCTTAGAATAAATAAACAAAAATTTTTCCTGGATGAAGATGCCCTGTATCCTAGACCTCTCCCATAAATACCTTTTGCAAGGATAGTAAACAGTACACAGTAAAACACTGTTAAAAATAAAAAGGGAAACAAGGCAATATGAGTGAGGAGCAGCAGAAATGACAAACTGCAGGAACCAATCCACAAAGATTTTAGATATGAAAATTATCAGAAATAGGCCATAAAAGAACTATGACTTATTTCTGGATTAAAAAATGTAAAAGCATGAAATTGTAAGACGTAAAATATTTTTTTAAAAGGCACATTGAAACGAATTTCTAGAATTGAAAAACATAGTTACTAGAAATAAAAATTAATGGATTGAATTAACAGCCAATTAGATGAAGGGAGAATCTGTGAGCCAAAGGACAGATTAAAAATCAACATAGTGAAACAAAAAGATGAAAAATATGGAAGAGAAGTAAAGAAATCTAGAGGATATGGTTCCAGAAGGAGCAGGGAGAGAATGAGGACAAAATGTGAAGAGAAAATCGCTCATGAAGGACATAAGTCCACATATTCAAAATACCTAATAAGTTACAGAAGATGAATAAACAAAAGTAAACTACACCTGGATTTATTAGGGGAAAACTTCAGAGACCTAAAGACAAAGGTAACACATTAAAAGGAAAAAAGACAATTACCTTCAAAGAAGCAACAATAAGACTAAAATTGGACTTCCCCGCAGACACCATGGAAGCCAAAGAAAATAACTTTTAACCTAGAGTTCTATATATAGCAAGAAAATATTCAAGAATAAGGAGCGAAGACATTTTCAAACAAAACAGTAAGTTCAACGCCAGAAGACCGGCACTAAAGAATGCACTTCAGGAAGAAAAATGACCTCTAATGGGTAGTATAAGCTGCAAGAAGGATTGGAGAGCAGAAATTAATAAAATAAAAAGATACATATAGTAGAGTAGAATAATAAATATAAAATTGATTCTTTGAAAAGTCTAGTAAAATTGATAAATCTAATGGACAATTGATCATAAAAAGAAAGGGAAGGTGCAAATAAACAATATTTGGAATAAAAAGGAGACATAACTATAAGTGTACATAATTAAATATATAGTAAGAAGATACCAGTAGCAGCTTCAGTGCAACAAATCTGAAAATCTGATTTCTTTATAAATATATAGTAGCAGTCTAAAACAAATAAAAAAATAGCCACCTTGATGAATCTTATTACCTTAAGTTGTTAATCAAATTCGTAGTTAAAAATTTTCTTGTAAAGACATAATGAGGCTTAGTTGGCTTTGCTAATGAATTCTACCAAAATTTAGTAAAACATTTCCAATCTTACAAAACTATTTATGGTATACCCCACAGAAGACTAACAATTCCCTAACTCTTATCATGAAACTAGCCTAACCTTGATACCTATCTTAATGAAGGAAAATCACAGGCCAATTTCACTCATGTATCTCCTATAGATACAGAAACCCTGACAAAATCATAGTACCACAAAACCAGCAAATTTGGGTCTTACTGAAGAATGCATGTGCTGTTTAATAATAGAGAAAATTAAATTCACCATATTAAGAGATTCAAAGAGAGATGCTATGGACTGAATGTTTGTGTCTCCCGTTCTCAACTCATATGTTGACATCCTAGTCCCCAGTGTGAGGGTATTTGGAGATGGAGCCTTTAGGAGATAATTAGGTCATGGGGATTGTATCCTTCTGATAAGATTAGTGCCTTTATAATAAGAGACACAAGAGAGCTTACTTCCTCTGTCACTGTCCCTCCTCTAGGTGAGTATACAGCAAGAAGGGGGCCATTCAGAAAGAGAGCCCTCACCAGACACCACTTCTACCAGTGCCTTGAACATCAAATTCTAGTCTCCAGAACTGTAAGAAATAAATGTTTGTTGTTTAAACCACCTATTCTATGTTATTCTGTTACAGCAGCCCAAACTAAGATGAGGGAACTACTATAATTATTTTAAAAGATGCAAAAAGTGATAAAATGTAACATCGATTAATGGTAGTAACTATTAGGAAAATAATGCTGGAAAATAGCTTCCTTAGTATAATAAGGAATATCAAAATAAATACAAAATAATACAAATTTCCTAAGGCAAAGATTATACTTTATAGAGCAACGTTGAAATCAATCCTGCCCGCCACTTCTAGTCATTATACT
The DNA here is from genome assembly GCA_963573385.1 of Cacajao melanocephalus. Taxonomy (NCBI): domain Eukaryota; kingdom Metazoa; phylum Chordata; class Mammalia; order Primates; family Pitheciidae; genus Cacajao; species Cacajao melanocephalus. Next base: position 22,570 of record CAUYLG010010056.1, read on the forward strand.
AGATATCACAGTAAGTCAAGAAAAAGAAATACGAGGTGTAAAGATTTCAAAGGAAAGAATAAATTTATCATCAGTTGCAGATGCCGTATTTCTGACCTAGAAAACTCAAATGAAACCATAAACATATTATTAGAATTAATTAGATAATGTAATGAGTTTGCTGAGTGCAAATCAACATAAAAAATTAATTGCATTTCTCTATCCTAGCAATAGTTAGAAGTTGTATATTTAAACTTCATATCATTTGAAATAGCATAAAATAAGGTAGCTACAAATAAATCTAATAAAATTATAGAAGACTTTTATGGTAATATTATAAAACTTTTATTGAAAGACACTAATGAAGACCTTTTCTCAAAATTGATTTTTTCATTCAATGCAAGTAATAGCCCCAGCTTTTTTTTAAATTTTGATGGAATTTGGCAAGTATATGAATCAGAAAAAGGCCAAATAAAGCCAGAATATTCCTGAAGAAGAAAAGATTAAGAATGTGAAACTATGGTAATTAAGAAATTATAGTGTAGGGTTGGCAAGGTATACAAAAATATAAATTAGTGATACAGGAAAAAGAACACATAAACAAACCCAAACACACGTTTATACTGCAGCATAACAGTGTAGATCAATGAGGAAAATAAGGTCTTTCAATAAAAGCATTATTTGGATAATACGATACTATTTGCATTAAAAATGAAACTGGGTCCCTATGTCATGTCAAAACCAAAATTCATTGTACATGAATTTTCCCATTTCGAATGTTACAATGAAAACTATAAAAGAGTTTAGAAAACAATTTAAGATACTTTTTTTTTTTGCCTTAGGAAAGAATTCTTAAAGAATTCAGAAGAAATGCAAAATGTAAAGAAAAATATTCATTAAACTGTCTATTTTAAAATTGAGAATTTCTGTTCATAAAAATAGTATAAAGAAAGTGAAATCTGGAAGAAAATATTTTAGCAAATATAATATGACAGATAATTCATATCCAGCATACATTAGGTTGGTGCAAAAGTAATTGCGGCTTTTGCCACTACTTTTAATTACTTTTAATGACCAAAACCACAATAGATTTTGCACCAAGCTAATATAAACAACTGTTACAAATTAATATATAAGAGACCACTCAAAATAAATATAGGAAAAGACTTTCAGGTATTCAATAGAAAATGGTCATTATGAAAAGATTTTTAATTTCAGAAAGTCAGGGAAATAAAAATTAAAATACAATGAGACATTTCACCTCATTCCCATTAGGATGGCTAGTATCAAAACACAAATAAACAAAACTAGAAAATAACCAGTGCTGACACGGATGTGGATAAATTGGAATCCTTGTGCACTGATTGTGAGAATGTAAAATGATATGGACACTGTGCAAAACAATATGGCATTTCCTCAAAAAATTTAAAACAGAATTACCTTATGATTTAGCAATTCTGCTTCTGGATATGTACCCCCCAAAAGTAAAAGTAGGATCTCAAACAGATATTTGTATACTCATGTTCACAGCAGCAATACTTATTGCTATTTACAATTCACAATAGCCATAGAATGGAAGCAACACCAGTGTCCCTCAAGATTAGCAAAATATGGTATATCCATACAATGACATTCTATTTACTCATAAAGAAGAAGGACATTCTGACATGTGTTGCAACATGGATGAACCTTGAGGACAGTACATTAAGTGAAATAAACCTATCACAAAATGAAACATCCCATGAATTCAGTTCTGTGAGGTACTTAAAGTAGGCAAATTCATAGAGACGGAAAGCAGAATGAATGAAAGATGGTTGCCAGGGACTGGAGAGAAGAGAGGAGTGGGGAGTTATAATGGGTACAGGATTTCACTTTGGCTAGATGAAAGGCATTCTAGAGATGAGTGTTGTGACGGCTGCACATCAGTGTGAATGTGCTCAACATCCTTGAATGGTACACTTAAAATGGTTGTGATAGCAAATTTTAGGAGATGTATATTTTGCCACAATTTCCCAAAAAATAATATGATGAGATGTTTCATATCCATCAGAATGGCAAAATTTTAAATGTTTGAATAATAGTTAGTGATGCTGAATACGTGGTACAACTATAAGTCTTATATACTGCCTGTGGGAGTGTAAGATTCAATAACTTTGGGAAAATAATTTGCCATTACCTTATAGACTAAGTATCTGTATTCCTGATGGCTCAAATCTTCCATTCTAGGGATAGATCTTAAAGGAACTCTTGCGCATGTGCACGAGGACATGCTAGCCCTGTTTATAATGACATCACAAACGAACTGGAAATAACCCATATATGCATCAACAGTGGAATGGATAAATACATTGCATATATTCATAAGCTGAATTATTACACAACAATAATACATGACTGAATTTGAGGAACATAAAACTGACTAGAAAAAACACATGATAAAACAATACATATTCTTTTTGGAATATTCTATTACAGATTGAGTATCCCTACCTAAAATGCTTGGGACCAGAACTCTTTCAGATTCTGGATTTTTTCAGATTTTGGAATATTTGCATATACATAATGAGATATTGTGGGGTTGAGACACAAGTCTAGAACAAAATTTATTTATGTTTCATATATACTGTATACACATAGTCTGAAAATATCTTTATATAATATTTTAAATAATTTTGTGCATAAAACAAAGTTTGTGTTAAATACTTATGTGTGGAATTTTCCACTTTTGATGTCATGTTAGTGTTCAAAAAGTGTTGGATTTTGGAGCATTTTGGATTTGAGATTTCAGATTTTTGGATTAGGGAAGTTCAAGCTGTGCATTCAGAAGTCCACAAAATTACAAAATATGCTATGTGAGACGGTAAAACAAATGTTGTAAAACTATACTTAAAAGGAAGGGAATGAAATGAGAAGCTCTGGTCAGGGGACAGGGAAGGAGTCAAGACACAGAGACCCGTGGAGGTTTAAAAGGTGGTGGTAATGTTTTATTTATTAACCTGAAGGTCGGTACGGTATTGTGTACTAAATTTTTTATACCTTAAACCTGTTTGTTTTATAAGTATTAATTTATATATTTTCAATATTTAACCAAGTTTTGTCAACACCAGCCCACAGATGTGTTGGAAGATGTATCAGCAAGTTATCAACTATAGGCACAGGTATGTGTCTACGTTACCCACAGCTACGTGTACATATGTGTCATGCAGATACACGTTCTTTCCTTTTCAAGACAGGCATTTTCACAAAACGGTAGGGAAAAAGCCTTCCAGAAGGATACACTTAAGAGGGAATTTGAAAGTACAGGGGAGAGAATCTGCTGGTAATCTGTGGTGAAGCTTCCTGAGAAGGTGGAGGCATGGGCCTTAGAGAAGGGAAGAAAAGACACAGTTTATAGCTAGGGGCAGGTGTTTGCTGGATATCAATGAAGTGGGGGAGTTCCCCTCCAGTGGATTCTGGTTTTCTCTGTAAAGTAGAAGGAAAGGGTGTTTTCTGAGAATGAGGGATTGGATATAAACCCTTTTCAGAAATGATTAAAACTTTGGAAGTGAAAACAGGGTCACTGGGAAGGAGAGACTGGGAAGGCTGTAGAGCACGAGGATTCCAAGTCAAGGTGGCCTGTATTAACCTACTGGTGGTTCCTGGTCTGAGACCCTTCTGACATCAGAGATCTGAGAGCACAGTGGGTCAGAGTCTGCAGGGAGGGCTGGAAAATGAACCCTAAGGGATAAGTGTTGGCATTGGTCAGAGGGAGAGCCCTTTGGGAACTGGGTTATGGTCAAGTGGGTCATGGCTCTGACTTGAATAAGTAGCTGTACACTGCTCAGAGAGTCAAGGCAGGGTGGAGGCTTAACAGCTCAGAAGAAACAAACACATATGGCTGAATCGATTAATTGCTGAAATAGATGAGTTGTATGTTCTATCAGGCTGCCAAGAGAGAAGATTTCTTTCCAGCAACAATAGGTAAAACTGTTTCCAGCAGTGCTGAGAAGGTGCTAAGATTTTAGAGAAACGTAGCGTTTTTGGGGAAGCACAAAGTGTTCTGTTATTTGCAAAATTATTGTGTCGGATACATAAGCTTCTTTGCAGTGGCTTTGAAGATGGGATTCATTTGTCCAAGCAAAAGTATTTAATTCTGTTGTGCTGCAGTTTATAAAATATTTACATTGTTATTCTACATATACACATTGCTTACATCCAGTTGCATTTCTTTCTGATGCACTTTCAATAAGATCTGGACTCCTGACAATGTCATTCAAGCCAACTGTTAGGGGAAAGAATCACAGAATCACTGCAGCTCACAAAGCCCCTGGGATGTCAAACCATCCACCCTGTTGTCTTCTGGCAGAATAGAACCCAAACTCGCCCAAATCAAGAGACTTGTCTCCTAAGCATGAAAAATCAAGAAAGGTAAGCTGACCAATCTTTCTTAATTTTCAGCTATCCTCCTCAAAAATCAGAATGTTCTGAATAACCCACTTTCCTCCGACTGTAATTACTGTGTTTCTTAGAATGTGGTGTTTAAACAGAAAATCCCAGAGTCGCTGACAATGGACTCTGAATTCTAAATGTGTGAATGTGAATTAGAAGCAATTTAAGGCAGTGGGGTATAAAGGAAAAATAATGAACTAGGAGTCAGGGGCCAGTGTATGCTGTCTCTGTCCACATTGCCTGTAAAAACCTGGAGGGGTCATGGGCCTCTCACCCCTTCCTACTCAGTGTTCTTAGAATGTTAGAATAATAAATGCTTTCTTCCCCTACCTCCAAGGGTTTATTTGAGGATTAAGCAATAATTCATAAGAGTTTTTGAAAAGTAGAAAGCATGATATGTAGATAAAGATTTAAAACAAATAATCCATTATCATGGGCTGGGTGATGAATGCCTTCGGGAACCTACCTTCTTTTACGATCACACTGAAAACTGTCTGCAAATTGGTTTTTATTTTTCCTTCTGAGACTAAAAGCAATTGGTATCCTATTGACAACGCTTGGTTGTTCAAGGGTAGATTGCTGAGTGTGCAGGGTTTTCGCAGTTCCTTGCTGGGTCTTCCATCTCCCTCCTGCCTGGTTTTGCCCTTTCACTGCTCATTTGCGTCTCCACTCGAGTGCGCTTCCATGACTGACCTATTCACTGTCCCCGGAAAGGGCTTGTGCTTCCCATGTCTGCATCTTTGCTCTTGTCTTCCCTTCCTCATAAATTGCACCCTTCTCTTCCCCTCTGCCAGCCCCTGGGAGACACTGCTCCTGCAAAGCAGCTCCAGATGGTCATGCTATGAGGCACCACCTGTCTCCCGCCCCAAAAGCCTTCTTGAACACATTCGATCGCACTGATCACTTGCCTTCTTTTGGAAGCTGTCGTTTTCCATTCATACATTTTGTCTCCTCAATAAAGTTAACAAATTTATTGAGGGTATCGGCAATGCATTTTTTTCTGCCTTTTCCTCAGCAGAAGACATGTGACTTGTAAATATTCAGTATTGTAAATAATTAATTGATATGAATAACAAGAAGAAAAGTGCAAGACATTCAGAGTGGAGTGTTTTTTTGGGTGAGATGTGAAAAGAAAGAAGGAACAAATTGGTTTGGAAATTCTGAATTCAGTTTTTCTACGGCATCCCTATCTTTATGTTGGATAATTAATCATAGTATTTATTTGTGGCTTACTTTACTGTGTGAATAAAATGCATGCTGCAGAATCAGTGAGAGGTAAGGGGGGCATGTTAGAAAGTTTCAGCCGTCTGAAATCAGCATTTCGTATCTAAATGACTAGGATTTAAAAAATATATGGTATTCATAAAACCACACTGCAACCACTTTGGAAACGACTTAAATAGCCACAATGCAGGACAGACCTTGCTCTGCCTGTTACCTGCCAGCTGCAACTACATTTGGATTGGTCAAGTCTCTGAAAGCCTAGCACTTTAAAATGGAGTTGAGTATTTGTCACATAACCCCGACACCTTGGTTAATCTGTTACGTAGCAAAGCAGTGGTTTAGGGTGCTGTCCTCGGTGGCTGAGAAGGGTACTGAAAGGGATGAATTAGAACTCTTCAGGGCTGTGTTTTAAGGATATGGGTTTTTACTAACGATCTCACATCTGGGTCGTCAATGAAAGATAACTGTATGCCCACAAGTATGCATGTAAGTATGTAATGGTTTGATCTATTTACTTATATTTCACCTCTATGTCAGGAAGGATTTAGAAAGTTAAAAAATGCATGCAGCCTAAAAGTGTAAAATAAATTTCTGAGGGCAAGAAACACACACCACACACACACACACACACACACACACACACACACACCCTGCACACAGAAATGCATAATGTGGGGCTCTGTTTGGTTGCGAGAGAAAGGCTGAAAATGCAGCTTTAAAAGTTTGCCTGAAGACAAAAAGGCAAACACAGTCAGCTTCAAGAATCACAGTAACCACAAGGCACAATTGATGTTTAAGAGCTCGGACATTGAGACGAAGATTTCTTCCAGGGATCCTCGTAGCAGAGGACACTGGGTAGCATGGTGGATGATGTCCTCCACAAAGTCCAGATAATACTTACCATCGTGCATTTACAGGCCTTTTCCTTATAGTGTTCCTCTTTGCAAGCTAAAAGCATAAAAGCAACTCTATGAGGGACCCAAATGGTGCTGCCCTTGTGTAGAGTTCACTGTGAGCCTGGATTGACCGAAGGGTAGAATCTCTAAGCAGCTTTGTCTAATAAAAATTTCTGAGATGGTGAAAGTGTTCCCTATCTGCACCATCCAATATGGTAATCACCAGCTACATGTGGCTCTTCAGTCCTTGACATGTGGCCAGTAGACGAGGAACAGCAGTTCAATTCTGATTGAATTCATTTAAATGTAAATAGCCACATGTTGCTAATGGCTATTGTGCTGGACAGAGCAGCTCTAGAAAATGTCTGTATCATATGCCTTTCAACCATCATGGATATTATTTCTTGCAACTGAGGTTTGACAAGTTACAGGGCTAAGGGAATACCTATGGCAAGGGCAAAATTTACCTCTGAAAACATTTCTAGGTCTGCTGAAGCACAGAGATTAGGGAATAGAGATCTCAAAGCTCCATGCCATCAGGTAGAGGTAGCCATTATAGAACATTTTGAGATGTAAGCACTCCCAGCATATGTATTGTTAGTTAGAAGTTATAATCTGTGTTCTGGTGTTCTCATCTGTTTTGTACCTTATAGACATACGCATCATTTTAACAACTGTTTTTAAACCAATACCATCAACCTCCTTTTCTACTCAACACCAGAGTTGCTGAATTTTTTTGGAGAAAGATCACACACAAACAGGCATTTCTCCAGGTGCCTGGTTTCTGATCTCAACTGGGCCTTTGATGCTTTCTTGTGAGCCTTTTATGTGTGTCCTTCTTAAGGTTTCATTCCTCCCACTCTTACCTCTGGTGGAGAGGGGATCTTTTTCAAAATAGCACATTTTGGTGCATGAGTGGTTCAGTGGTAGAATTCTTGCCTGCCAGAAGAACACAGTTTGATTATTACTGTGAGAGGTGATCAACATTAGCAAGAGGGAAGGCGGCTTTTCTTTTAGTGATCCTTTCTGAGGGCTCCATCATTGCTCTGCTAGGATTAGCATAAGCACATGTCTCCAGCTCAGATGTGAGGGACAAAAAGGTTTCCCCAATCTGCCATAGAAGAAGGGCACGATGGTGTGGGGACCCTGTGAGCAAGGCAGAGGAGAGGACAAAGAATAAAAAGGATGACCAGGGGAGGAAAGACTTCTGGGCTTCCACTTGACGTGGAGTTTGAGTGGATTGGAAGGTGATCCACTTAGAATAATCACCTTAAAAGGAAGGTAGCAGTTAAATATATTCATGAGATGGAAAAACTTTCTGAGAAATGCATCATTGGGTAATTTCATCATTTTACAAACATCGTAGAGTGCAGCTATACAAACCTAGATAGTACAGCCTACTGCACACCTAGGCTATATAGTACAGCCCATTGCTCCTAGGCTACAGACCTGCACAGCATGTGACTGTGCTGAATACTACAGGCAATTGTAACACAATGGTAAGTACCTGTGTATCTAAACATATCTACGCATAGAGAAGATACAGTAGCACTGGCATGGTGGCTCACAACTTTAATCCCAGCACTTTGGGAGGCCAAGACAGGAGGATTGCTTGAGCCCAGGGGTTCAAGATCAGCCTGGGAAACACGGCAAAACCCCATCTCTACACAATTATAAAAAATCAGCCGAGTGTGGTGGTGTGTACTTGTAGTCCCAGCTATTTGGGAGGCTGAGGTGGGAGGATGGCTTGAGCCCAGGAAGTCGAGGCTGCAGTGAGCTGTGATCACATCATTGTACTCCAGCCTGGGCAACACAGTGAGACCTTGTCTCGATTTAAGAAAAAATAGAAAAGATATGTAAAAATACAGTATAAAAGACAGAAAATGGTACTCTTGTATAGGGCACTTACCATGAATGGAGCTTGCAGGACTGGAAGTTGCTCTGGGTGAGTCAGCAAGTGAGTGGTGAGTGAAATGTGAAGGCCCAGGACACTACTGTACACACCACTGTAGACTTTATAGACACTCTACACTTATGCTACACTCAATTTATTAAAATATGTTTCTTTCTTCAAAAATAAATTAACTCTAGCTTACTGTAACATTTTTACTTAATACACTTTAATTTTTTTAACCGTTTGACTCTTTAATAACACAATTTAAAACATGAACACATTGTATAGCTATGCAAAAGTATTTTTTTCTTTGTACCCTTATTTTTTAAGCTTTTATCTATTTTTAATTTTTAAGAAATCTTTTAAACTTTTTTGTTAAAAACTAAGACACACACACTAACCCAGGCCTGCACGGCATCAGGATCATCAAGATCACTGTCTTCCACCTGCACCTCTTGTTCCACTGGAAACCTTTCAGGAACAGTAACCCTTATGGAGCTGTTATAACAATGCCTTCTTCTAGAGTACCTCCTCAAGGACCTGCCCGAGGCTATTTTACAGTTAACTCTTTTTTAATAAGTAGAAGGAATACACGATAAAATAACAATAAAAAGTATAGTATAGTAAATACATAAACCAGTAAGAGTTGTTTTATTATTACCAGGTATTATGTACTGTACATAATTGTATGTTCTATATTTTTATATGACCAACAGCAAAGTATGTTTGTTTACACCTGCATCACCACGGGCAAGTGAGTAATGTGTTACATCACCAAGTTACTAGGCAATAGGAAGGTTTCGGCTCCATTACAACCTTAGGGGACTACCATGTTACACATAGTCTCTTGTTGACCAAAACGTTGTTATGTGATGCATGACTGGACATTATCCCAGTCATTGAACTCTGATTGATTTGTGATTTGCTGTAAGACTGGGTTTTTATGGTAATGGACTACACACCTTCCAGATGATGTGGGGCAAAATGGCAAGGTTCTATGTGCTTTCCTAATGCACTCTCTCTTCTGTTCTTCTTTGGGACTCTCTTCAACCTTTCATGGTCTCCTTTTGTATGCCCATCAGTAGGTAACATCTATTTCACTCAGCAACTAGAAACCTTCAGATGTAATCTCCCTCTAGTTTCTGAATTCATTCTGCACTCACAGGTGCAGTGATATATTCCCATCAGTCCTTGCCTCTTTCCAGTTGATTACAGTGAATGAGGTCTCTTACTCTAAGATTAATGATTCTAGCTGCACTGTTGATCCCTCTTATTATTCCTATGGTTCTCCCTTAATTTTCCCATTTCTCTCCTATAGCTTCAAGCTTGTTTTTCTCATATTTTCTTCAGTTATCATTCTCAGCATTTAGGCATGCTCAAATGTTACAAAAAAAAAATCCCTTGATCTCAGGGACCTCTTTAACTATTACCTCTCTCTCTCTCCTGTCCTCTAGTTTTTTTGCCTTTTTTTTTTTTTAATTGCCCAGGTTGGAGTGCAATGGTGCTATCTTGGCTCACTGCAACCTCCACCTCCTAGGTTCAAGTGATTCTCCTGCCTCAGCCTCCCGAGTAGCTGGGACTACAGGTACATGCCACCATGCCCGGCTAATTTTTGTATTTTTACTAAAGACGGGGTTTCGCCATGTTGGCCAGGCTGGTCTCGGACTCCTGACCTCAGGTGATCCACCCGCCTCAGCCTCCCAAAGTGTTGGGATTACAGGTGTGAACCACCGCACCCGGCCCTGCCCTCCAGTTTCAAATGTCTTCAAAGAATGCCGACTTGCCCTAACATCACTTGCTCCCTTCATTGATTCCTTTCCTACTGCAACGTGGTATCTGTTCCCACTACTTCACTGGAACTGCAGCTTCAATGCAAGACAATCAATGGCCAGTTGGTGGCTACATCTCACTATATTTCTTATTCTAACTGATCTTCCTGAAGTGCTCCCTAATCTGTACATTTCTCTCTAAGATGCTCAGGCCAAAGACCTGGGAGCCATTCCTAACTCTCTGTGTTCCCTGCTTTTCTGGACACTTGTTAATCAACTCCCTGGTGTGCAGTCGTCCTTTGTCCTTTTTAACAGTGCTCTGAAATCTCCAACTTCATGGTTTGGGTGAGATTTACCACATTCCATCTCCAGGAAAGGGTCCTGACTTCTTTAATCCAATCAGCACATCCCATCTTCCTGACTGCAGTGATTGGCTCAAGGATGAATAAATAACACAAGGCAGGCCAATCAGAGTCACTGAGACTCAATTTTGAGACCCTTTTTTGAGCCATTAGAGAAGTGGACTTATTTCCTGCTAGATACTAGAAATATAACCTCAGGAGTGTTGCAGCCATCTTGGGAATTCACACAAGAGGCCTGCTGGAGAGTAGAGTCCACCCAGAGGCCTGGAAGGGTAGAGAAATGCAGAAGGAAAAAAATAAGTCATGATCATAAACTTGAGTGCTGGAGAAAGCCTTTCCTGAAGCTTCAAACCCTATTCTAAAAATACTGTTTTCTTAGTAGTCCCTTTTTCTTGTGTAAGCCATTTTGGGTCACAGTTTTCATGTATGTAATCAGAAAGAGTTCTGACAAAAGCCCTACATCTGAATTGTGTATCCATGGTGTTTTGCAAGTCTGTTTAAAATTTTTAATGAGAAGTTCTTTAATGAGATTTAATGGGCAAACTCAGCTCCAATTTGACCATGAGGAAAGTAATTGAATTTTGTAACAAGAGGTTCCATGAGAAGAAGGCTTCGTGACTGGTTGATTCAGCAGCCTACCAATGTCGCCGGATTCCAGGGATTTTGTCTCTCTCTGCTATGACATCTTCAGTGTTGGCTTAATCATTTGGGCTGGTAACAGCATGGATATAGCAATGACTCAGCCAGACATGGCATCTAGATGATGAAGGGAAAACAGTCTTTCTGTAGTGTTTTCCTATCACTGAGGAAGCCTCTCCCTGAAGTCCTCCAGAAGACATCCTAAGCTAGAACTGCATCTCAGGCCAGTTCCTGAATGGGATACTCTGGAACAGTGGGCTTCTTTTCTGGCACATGGCTAGGTAGAAGGCAGTTCTTAGGGAGATAACAGGGAAGATTGGAAGCTCAGGAGGGAGCCAACAGGATCCACTATAGCAACAGGCAAGAGGCTTTATGACCTGGCCCCTGCCACAACTCTGACCTCATCTTTTGCCACTCACCTTTTTGTATGTGGCCTTACAGCTCTACTGACCTAAGTTCTGCTTTTCTGAGCATTTTATGGACTCACTTGTGCATCTAGGACCTCGAAGTGTGCTGCTGCCTTTGTTCTAGAATGCATTTCCACATCCATACCTCATTGTCTACTCATCTTTTGGGATTCATCTTATGTGGTACCTTGTTGCTTACCCCGAGAATTGCTCCCTCACTCCCAAGGCTTGGATAGGGGCCACTCTTCTATACTCTCAACACACCTCTACCTGTCCGATTAAAGTGTTGTCATGTTACCTTGTAATTGCCTGCTTATTTCCTTGTCTTCACAACTAGAATATACCCTTGAGGATATGATTTTTTTTTTGAGACGGAGTTTTGCTCTTGTTACCCAGGCTGGAGTGCAGTGGCGTGATCTCAGCTCACTGCAACCTCTGCCTCCTGGGTTCAAGCAATTCTCCTGCCTCAGCCTCCCGAGTAGCTGGGGCTACAGGCGCCTGCGACCACGCCGAGCTAATTTTTGTATTTTTAGTAGAGACGGGGTTTCACCATGTTGACCAGGATGGTCTCGATCTCTTGACCTCGTGATCCGCCTGCCTTGGCCTCCCAAAGTGCTGGGATTATAGGCGTGAGCCACCGCGCCCGGCGAGGATGTGATTTTTATCTTGTCCTCTCAGATATTACGCAATAATTGAGGCATAGTAGGTGTTCCCTAATTTTTTTTTTAGTGAATTTCTAAGTCTATACTCCTCCAAGATCTGAGCCTGCTCAAGAAGTCCTACTAAGGCAAGATATTCTGCCAGTCCTTCACACTACATATACTCCTCTTTTCAAGGGCAACCCAGAGCAGTTTCTTTAGGAAAGCACAGGTCAAGCTCTTGAAAAACTCCTGTTTCTAAACTTCTTCTGTCAGCTATATAACTTCAATGTTATTTATTTGACAAGGCATACTTAAAATAAATGTTACTTAGGCCTAATTTACACACAACAAAATGTAACCACCTTACGTGTACAATTATATGACACCTTAAGTGTCAATTGCATTGACTAAATTAGATGTCCTTGTAACTGCTACCACAATCAAGATATAAAACCCCTACAATTCACTCATGCCCTTTTACAGTCAATCCCCTCATCCCTGATACCCAGAAACCACTGATCTGTGTTTGCTTTGCCTAGAATCTCATATAAATGGAATCATACAGTAAGTGTTTTTTTTTGTATCTTTTCAAATCTTTTGTCCATTTTTTATTGTGTCATCTGCCTTCTGCTTGTTGAGTTGTAAGAGTTACTTACTTGTCTCAATGAGTTCTTTGTCCGACATGTATAATGGATTTTTCTCCCAGTCTATGGCTTGCCTTTTCATCGTCTTACTCCCGTCTTTTAAAGTACAGAAGTTTTAAATTTTTGTAAAATTTAATGCTTCAACTTTTTACTTTATTGTGCATCTGTGTTTAAATTATAAAAATTTTCTCATGTTTTTTTCTAGAAGTAATATAGCTTTAGCTTTTACGTTTAGGTTGTGATCCATTTTGAGTAATTTTTGTATAGCATGTCAGATGTGTGTGAAGGTTTATGAATGTCCAGTTGTTCGAGGTCCATCTGTTGAGAAGACTATCTTTTCTCCATTATCTGGCCACCTTTTTTGAAAATCAATTGACCACATATGAGTGGGTCTATTTCTAGACTATTCTGTTCTATGAATCTATATGTCTCTCCTTATACCAATACTACACTGTCTGGATTATTGTACCTTTAAAGTAAGACTTAAAATGAGGTAGAGTAAGTCCTATAACCTAGTTCCTTTTAAAACTTCTTTTAGCTATTCTAGGTCCTTGCAGTTTTTAAAATAAGCTTTAGAATCAGCTTGATTTTAGGATAAATTTCTGTGAATAAGTCTGATGGCATTTTGATTAAGTTCATGTTGAATCTTTAGATATTTGGGGAGAATTGATATCATCGTAGTATTGAGCCTTCCAATCTATGATCATGGTATATCTTTCCATTTGTTCATGTCTTCTTTAACTTATCTCAGCAATTTTTTGTAATTTCCCATGTATAGGTCTCACATACAACATATTTTATTACATCAAACTAAGTACTTTATGTTTTTTGATGTTATTTTAAATGCTAGATACATGACTGATTTTTAAATACTCAGCTGGTATACTTCAACCTCGATCACTTCTTATATTCTAGTGGCTTTTTGTAGATTCCCTAGGATTTTCCGTATACACAGTCATCATGCTGTCTATAAATAAGGAAGGTTTTTCTTCTTTATTTTCAGTACACATATTTTATTTCTTTTTATTCTTTTATTGCATTGGCTAGGATCTCTAATATGATGTTGAGTAGAAGTGGTAAGAGTGCATATCCTTGCCTTGTTCTCAGTCCTAGGAGAAAAGTATTCAGCTTTTATACAATTAAATATGATGTTTGCTGTAGGTTTTTTGTGTGGGTGTCATTTATCAGGTTAAACAAATTCTCTTTACTCCCACTGTGCCAAAAGGTTTGTTTTGTTTTAATTATGAATGGGTGTTGAATTTTGTCGAATAGCATTTTGGAATCAATTTTGAATCTCCTATCATTCCCTGAATTGAGTGAATTGCATTGACTAATTTTTAAATATTAAACCAACTCAGCTTCGTAGAGTTGCATAGCATTTACCTTAGCCATGCACGGTTTATTATTCAGCAACAGACTCAAGGGGGATTCCATGCAGATTTCTGGTGATTTCTCTCTTTGTATCTCCTTTTTCTCCAGTGCTTTGCCTCATGACTTTCAGTCATCTCACCCTCCTCAATTTATAATTCTGTCTGAGTGAGAATGTCAGATTCTGCTTGCGTCTCATTTCTCTGCATAGCTTCTGAAAAGTACCTCCAGGGAAAAAAACAGGGTGATCATAGGGGTCACCTCATTTGTTTCCCTTTTCTAAAAGATCACCATCCTGTCCTGAGTATTACTCTGTGCTGCCCTGCATATATATTTTGGTTTATGGTGGAAAAGTCCGTTACTAGTTATTCTGATATGGTTGAATGTTGAAGTTAGGTATAAGGTAGAGGCAGCATTTGTTCTTTTCTCTAATTCTTTAGCATTTAGTGACTGTTTTCTCTCAGTAAATATTTATTAAAGATCTGTCTAATGCAATGTTTCCTGACCATTTTGGTGGCTTTTTCTTTTGAGGTGGATACTTCCTTCACTGTCAACTCTATACCAGGCACTGATCAGTATTTAACTGTGTTATACCCTCACGGCAGACTATGATATAGGCATTATATTTTATAAATAAGAGGATGAATGTGTAAAGTGTTAGTGACTTATCCAAGATCAGAATAATTGAAATAGAATTCGTCTCTGATTTAAGATAGGCTTCTAACTATACGAGTGTAATCTCCCATTGAGATTTTGATAAAATTATGTTTGGATCTTGTCCTTAGAAATAAAATTATAGACATGTACACCCTAAAATATGTATAGAATTTCAGATGGTTCACAGATCCCTAGATCCCTTTCACAGATGAGTCTAATCATGATGCCACCAAGAGGACCCCATATTACTCATTGTCATGTTAAATTTTTGGTGACTTCTGAGCTTTCCCTCTTAGGTCCTAGTGGTTCTATATTACTTTTTACAATTGTATTTCAAACCTTGTAAGACCCCCATTCCTCTGCTTGTGACATTGCCCTCAACAGGATCTATGGTGAGCCCATGGGCACATTCCTGCCTAGTATGACCACCTTCCTTCATGCCATCTCTTGCCTTACCACTGCATAACACTTAAGAAACTGATCTTAAGAAGGATGCTACATGTAGAACTAGTTGCACATTTTTCCATAAAAGATCATCAGGACTAATTCTATCATGACTCACTTCCAAGTTTATTTCAGACACCCAGGGCCCAGTCACTTAAATGCATGGTTCCTTACCACAACCGAGCCCTTGGTGCTACCAGGCAACCCTACTACATCTCCAACCCATTCACTTTCCAGTTCTCTTAAGTGGTCGTTTTGCAGTTTTCCCCTTCCATTTCTTTTCTCTTTCTTTCTTTCTCCCTCTCTCCCTCCTTCCCTCCCTCCCTCCCTCTTTCTTTCTTTCTTTTTTTCTCTCTTTCTTTCTTCCTCTCTCTCTTTCTCTCCCTCTCTCCTTCCTTCCTCCCTCCCTTTCTTCCTTCTTTTCTTTCTTTCTTTCTTTTCTTCCTTTCCTTTCCTTTTCTTTTCTCTTTTCTCTTCTTTTCTTTTCTTTTCTTTTCTTTTCTTTTCTTTTCTTTTCTTTTCTTTCCTTTCCTTTCCTTTTCTTTTCTTCTTCTCTTTTCTTTCTTGATGGAGTCTTGTTCTGTTGCCCAGGCTGGAGTACAGTGCCTCAATCTTGGCTCACTGCAACCTCTGCCTCCTGAGTTAAAGTGATTCTCCAGCCTCAGACTCCCAAGTAGCTGGGACTACAGGTGCATGCCACCACACCTGTCTAAGTTTTGTATTTTTGGTAGAGATAGGTTTCACCATGTTGGCTAGGCTGGTCTTGAACTCTTGACCTCAAGTGATCCACACGCCTTGGACTCCCAAAGTGCTGAAACTGCTGGTGTGAGCCACTGCACCTGGCCACCCCTCCCATTTCTAAGGCCCCTTTTCCCATCCTCACTTTCAGTTGATGACCTTGCTTTTCTTTTCACTGAGAAAATTTCTCTGGTTGCATAGGTGAATGTCCGCTAACTCCCACCCCTTCTCAACTACTTGCAGCTGACTTCTGCTTTCTGTGTCTCTCCCACTTCCATAAACAAATTGTCCTCCAAGGCCAATCCCTTATTTTGGGTCTTAGATTCCTTTCTCCTTTTGCCTTCCCAGGGACATTGCTCTAATTTTTCTCTTTCCACGACATCAATATTTCTTTCTTTTCTACTGAATCATTGCCCTTAGCATACAAACGTATTGTAATAGCTCTCATCGTTAAAAAAATCTCATCACCCTTCATCTTCCTTCAGCCTATTATTTCATTCTTCTGTTCCCCTGGGCATCAAAACTCCAAGAGCTGTTTTTTACCTACTGTCCTCAGTTCTCCCTCAATCTCTTTTCAACTCAATTTTTGTAAATCTGACTGTCATTTCTATGTTCCGCATTCTACTCATCCTACTGGCAGTTTGCAACAATGTTGATGTCTCCCTTCTTCTTAACATACTGTTCTCATTTGGTCTAGCAGACCCCACACTCTCTTGTTTTGTTTACCTCATCATCACTCCTTCTCAGTTTCCGTTACTGGCTCTTCCTTCTTGTATTGACCTCTAACTAAGCATTAGAGTGCTCTAAGGCACAGTCTCTGCACATTTCCTCTACCCTTTCCATCCCCATGTTCAAGTGCTCTAATCTGCTACTCTGGCTTTAACTACTATCTACCCCAGTGGTTCTCAGCTGAGGGTGATTTTTGCAATGTCTGGAAACACTTTTGGTTGTCACAACTAGGGGAAGGTGCTACTGGCACCTAATGGCTGGAGGCAAGCGAAGCTGCTGAATATACTAAAATCCACAGGACCACACTCCACAACAATAAAAAGTATTCAATCCAAGTGTGCTAAGGATGAGAAACCTTGATCTACCCAGACCTCTTCTCTGAACTATAATCTTGTTATGTGTAACTTTCTATTCAACATCTTCATTTGCATATTTCTATAAATTAAGAAAAAGCATAATCCAAGACAGGATTGTGTGTGAATGCTTTAATGGGAGATATGAACCCAGAATCATGAGAGGAAGAGAAAAGGAAAGTGATACAGGGAAGGACAGGGTGCAGATCCAAGGAGAAGAGTTACCAAACTGTTTGCTGCTTCAGGAGCCACAAAGAGACACAGCCTTTTCATTAGACTATGTGGTTGCTTGGCCATGAAAAGAATAAAGGTAGAGGGAATTTACTGATGAGCTCCATCCTAGCTTGCATCTCCACTGGGCAAGCTCCTCTTGGTCCATTTAGCTAATGCCCCCCCCCCCCAGGTTTGTGTTGCTCACCTAGGCTTTATTGCAGTCTTGAGGAATCCAGATTCCACTCTTTGCAGTGCTGTCAACTTCAGGAGGCAGAACTCTGCCACCCACAGAGTTGACTTTTCCAGTAGCACCTGCAGTAGGGCAAGTGTCCACAGGACAAGACACTGGTGAGCTTGAGAGAATCTGAGGAGAGAGCTAAGCTGCCCAATACAGTGACAACTAAGACACACAAGGCCTCAGACTTCAAGGAGCTCACATTCAGGTAGGAGCAAAACTGTTTGGGACACTCCTGCAGCAAATGATATTACCATCCATTTGGTTACTAAGGCCACAATCCTAGGAGACAGTCCTAAAACATTTTTTTCCTCACATTCCAAATTCTGCCGTCTCTATTTAAAAAAGTATTCTCTCCCAAAAACTCCTTATAAGCTCATCACAGTCTCCGTAGTTTAAGCCATCATTGTTCATGCTGCTTAATAACCTCCAACTTTGTGTCTGGTTTCTAGTAGGCAGAATAAGCTTAAAGAAATCATATTACTATACAGATGCATATCTTCCAGTGGGTTCCCATTGTACTCAGAATGAAATGAACGACTCTTACCATAGCCTGAGAGGCCCTGCATAATCGGGGCTCTGCCTGCCTTTCTGACCTACCTTTCATGACATTCTTTCTTGGTCACTTCTTTCTGGCCATACTGGCCCTCTCGTTTCCTGAATATGCTGAATCTGTTCTTGCCTTGGAAACTTTGCTCTTACATCAGTCCTTCTCATCTTCCTGTTCCTTGCTGTTTCTTCTTGATGTTTTTTGTTCAAATGTTACTTCTGCACAGAAGCCCCTCTTATCTGCAAACCTCTATTTGTCACTTGCTATGCCTGTTTCTCAGTTTCCTTTATCTAACATTATAATGCATGATGTATGTGTTTATTGTCGGTATCTCCCACCAGAATATGAGCTCCATGAGACCTGGGATCTTATATGTCTCCGTTAAAAAACCGTGACTCCAGTGTGAGGGCAGTGTCTTGCCCATAGCTGGGGCTGAGCAAATATTTGTTGAATGAATAAATATCTTCAGACCCTTACCAAAGGAATGCTTGCATCAGGAATGCTGAGTTCCAGTTAGGCAGGTGTAGTGGCTTGTGCCCGTTGTCCTTTCAGCTACTTTAGAGGATAAGGTGGAAGGATTGCTTGAGCCCAGTACTTCAAGGTTGCAGTGAGCTATGATGACACCACATACACTCTAGCCTGAGCAACAGAATGAGACTCTGTCTCGAAGAAGAAAAGAAAGAGGAGGAGGAGGAAGAGGAGGAGGAGGAGGAGGAGGAGGAAAAGAGGTTCCTAGCTCACAATTTTCTTCCAATCCCTTGGAGGTCCAGTCCTGATGTAAACACATCTATCAGAGATGTTGAAGATTTCCTAATATGCCCACCAATAAAACCCTGAATTTAGGACCCTGGGATCCCATCCAGTCTGTGAATCCCTTCTAGTAAGGCAATCTCCAAATGCCGAGTCAGGACACCTGCATTCACATGAAGCTTTAAACGTCTTAAGGACATTTAAAGGAAGGCAGTGGGTTATAGGAAGAGGTACAAGAGCAGGACAGAGAAAGAGGAGAATAGTGCTCAGTAGCTCACTGGTGCTAGGATATGGTCGGAAAACTCTTGTCTAGTAGGGTTATCCCCAGTAGCATTTTAACTGCAGCAGCAGCAGCAGCAGCAGCAACAAAACCCAGAGACTTGACAGTACTTCAGCCAGGAGCTTCATATTTATATCTTCGGTTTTAGTTTTAAAATTTTTAAAAAGATTATTTATTTGCACTAGAGCAGCAGTGCAGAAAGGTAGGGATCCCTCGAGCTGTTGAGACTGAGGGACATGTGTGTGGAAGGTGGAAAAAGGGCGGAGTTTAATATGGGAAGGAGTATACGAGAAGTTATTGTTCATGAAAGAAAAGCTGGGATGTGGATCTGAAGGAGGGGAGGGAACATACACTTCTGTTTTTCTGAAAGGAATGCTGGCGTCTGAATCTGGAGGAAGGATTTAACTAGTTCCAGACAGGGACTGTTGCACTGCCCGGGCAATCCCGCAGAGGCCCCGGCTTTCCACTAGCCACAGTAGAGCGGGGAGGATGTAATCATTGGCTTTGATTAAGGAGGTGGGTGGTGTAGGCGAGAGGCAACGCGAATCGCGGTGGTGAGAAGGGTGGTCCCAAGGCCGCAGGAGAAGCCAATCAGCCGCGACTCTGGGCTCTTGCAGCCTCCTTAGAGACTCCGCAGCCCTGGAAGTACCAAGCTGCCTGCTGCCTTTTCTCGCGCTGCAGGCGCGGAGACGTAGAGCCTCTGGGGGCGCAGCTCCAGCCGCACTCATAGGGCACGGCGCACGCCCCCGGCTCCTGCTGCCATGCGCCTCTGCGGGGGACCCTTTCCGAATCAATTGCAAGCTTTGAAAGTGGCCCTGTGGAGGCACTAGGCTGGGGAAAGAGGCTGCGGGAGGAGGGACATAGGGTGGGAGGTGAGTAGGCGACTTGCTTCTCAGATTATTCCCAATTAGCACCAAGTTGGCAGACAACCCCACAAACCCACGAGGCCTTTGGTCCCCCACAAGTCACATTCTCTGTATTTCAGAATAATCGGATCGTAAGAAAACTTCAAGTCCCATCGTAGGTTAAAGAGGGACAGGCTCTTAGCGCCGCTGCCGCCCGGTAAAACTACATGGAACGAACCCATGGATCCTCAACTACACAGCTCTGCCCAAAGCCTGCAGCTCTGCGAGTCCAGCCGGCGAGGGGAGACTGGGTGGGCCCCGCAGAGAGCAAGGGCCTCCTTGGGGGAAGAGCGGGATGGGGCGCAGAGCAGTGCGATCGAAGAGGGTTACTGTGGGACTGCACAAAAGCAAACCCATCGGAGGAGTTTTGCCAGAAACACCACCGCCTGCATTGCGTCGGACCTGACCATTTCCAATGTGAAATTCCCGGGGAAGGTCGAGCGCCGCTAGGGGCCGTGCGTGGGCGGGGCGGTGGGCCACAGGGGAAATAGAGTTAGTGGTCGGCTTTTCTGGTAGGAAAGGAAAAAGCTGTGCTGGCGAGGGTGGGAACTGAATGACAACCCCGCTCTCTTGCAAACCACCCCCTCATATTTTCCATCCACCTCCTCGCTCCTGCCCTCCCCCGCCCTCCCCAACCCACGCCCGGGTGGGCCAATAGCTGCTCGGTATTCCAGGCGCTTTCTCAGGTTTCTGCTGATCTTGCAGCGCCCAGAAATGGACCGAGCGGACCCGCCGCCGCAGACACTCTGCCCGACTCCAAGCTCCTAAGGGCTCCCGGCGCGCCGCGTAGCCTCGGCGAGGTCCGCGCAGGGGTGCAGAGAGCGAAGAGAACTGGAGAGCCATGTAGATCCAGGCTCCTGCCCGCCCGCCTCCTTCGGGATCGAATCAAGGGCTCCCATAGTGTTAGGAGGGGGCGAGAGTGCTGTTTATCGTCATTTGCCTCGGAGCTTCGGGAGAGGGTGGTATTTTGCTTTTCCGCCCCGCATCCTCCGGAACTCCCTGCACTGGAGAGAGGACGGCGTCTCCAGGTTGCTGGCAACCAGTGAGAATGGGGGTAGGAAATGAACATTTTCGCCGTTGCTGCTCGGTAACGCGATTGTCCAACTGAGGGGCGTCGGACGAGCGGACCAGGGCGGCTAGTTTGCCCGGCGCGTCTCGGATGCTGGCTGCGGTGGCCGCCGGGGCTCCCGCCAGGGCACTGCAAAGGCGACCTGCCGCATTCCCACGCGGGCTCTCCGTGGACTCAGCACCGCCCCTGCGCCAAGCCGGCCGGCCAGGTAGGGGGTTCCCCAGCTCCGGGTCGCAGAAGCGGGGGTTGGGGCGACGGGGTGGGGGAGGCCGGGGGTGCGGGGATGCTGCCCGGGACCCGGAGCTTCCCCCGGAGTCTCTCGGAGCTTTTCCGATCTCTAGTTTAACGAAGTTGTAAACAGATCGGCTGCTGGGCATTGGGGAAAGTGGGATGGAAAAGCCCCAAACTTGGATTTCCGGGTGTCTGCGTGTCTGTCTGTCCGTGTGTGTGATAACCCTGGTAAACGTCCAGTGCTTTCTCAAGCTAGAGGTCTGTGTTCTTCGGTGTCTGTAGGTCCGTCCCATCGGAATGCTTCTGATTTTCTACCCCCGTATCACTTTCTATTTCTCTGCAGCGTCCATCGATCGCCCTGGTGGGAGCTTAGAAGGCGGCAGGCGAAGAGGGGTAGGAGGGGGGAGAGCCAAGGAGAAGCAGAGAGGGTGGCAGGCGTGGGGATCTGCTGAGCCGGCACTGCACCGGGTCCTAGGAAGGCTCTCGGAGGGGAGGGGAGGCCAGGGCGACCCCCGAAGCGATGGCCCGGTCCCCTAGAACAGCACTGCGTTAAGGCACCTCGGATCAGTAAAAAATATCTTTAAAAAGAAAAAAAAAAAAAGAAAGAAAGAAAAGAAAAAAGCCAACAAACCCCCAAACCCAAATCCAACCCTCGGCAAAAAGCTGCACCGGCCAGCAGGCGAGGGGGATTCCAAATTGAGTAAAAAGCAGGGTGGAGGGGAAGGCAGCGAGAGGCGAAGTCGCAGATCTCCCGACCTGCTCGCTTTGAAGCCCCTCCCCCTGGGCGTGAGGGAGACGCGCACTCCGGTGGGGGGGCCGCTTGGGTCCCCCCCACCCCTGGCTCCTGGCTCTTTCCCATCCCGGGCTCTCTCCTGGCCTCCCACCCCCAGCGCCCGACTTCCACGATGACGGTGATGTCTGGGGAGAACGTGGATGAGGCTTCGGCCGCCCCGGGCCACCCCCAGGATGGCAGCTACCCCCGGCAGGCCGACCACGACGACCACGAGTGCTGCGAGCGCGTGGTTATCAACATCTCCGGGCTGCGCTTCGAGACGCAGCTCAAGACCCTGGCGCAGTTCCCCAACACGCTGCTGGGCAACCCTAAGAAACGCATGCGCTACTTCGACCCCCTGAGGAACGAGTACTTCTTCGACCGCAACCGTCCCAGCTTCGACGCCATCCTCTACTACTACCAGTCGGGGGGCCGCCTGCGGAGGCCGGTCAACGTGCCCCTGGACATGTTCTCCGAGGAGATCAAGTTTTACGAGTTGGGCGAGGAGGCCATGGAGAAGTTCCGGGAGGACGAGGGCTTCATCAAGGAGGAGGAGCGCCCTCTGCCCGAGAAGGAGTACCAGCGCCAGGTGTGGCTGCTCTTCGAGTACCCGGAGAGCTCGGGGCCCGCCAGGGTCATCGCCATCGTCTCTGTCATGGTCATCCTCATCTCCATCGTCATCTTTTGCCTGGAGACGCTCCCCGAGCTGAAGGATGAGAAGGACTTCACGGGCACCGTCCACCGCATCGACAACACCACGGTCATCTACAATTCCAACATCTTCACGGACCCGTTCTTCATCGTGGAAACCCTGTGCATCATCTGGTTCTCCTTCGAGCTGGTGGTGCGCTTCTTCGCCTGCCCCAGCAAGACGGACTTCTTCAAAAACATCATGAACTTCATCGACATTGTGGCCATCATTCCTTATTTCATCACCCTAGGCACCGAGATAGCTGAGCAGGAAGGAAACCAGAAGGGCGAGCAGGCCACCTCGCTGGCCATCCTCAGGGTCATCCGCTTGGTAAGGGTTTTTAGAATCTTCAAGCTCTCCCGCCACTCCAAGGGCCTCCAGATCCTGGGCCAGACCCTCAAAGCTAGTATGAGAGAGCTAGGGCTGCTCATCTTTTTCCTCTTCATCGGGGTCATCCTGTTTTCTAGTGCAGTGTACTTTGCCGAGGCGGAAGAAGCTGAGTCGCACTTCTCCAGTATCCCCGATGCTTTCTGGTGGGCGGTGGTGTCCATGACCACTGTAGGATACGGTGACATGTACCCTGTGACAATTGGAGGCAAGATCGTGGGCTCCTTGTGTGCCATCGCTGGTGTGCTAACAATTGCCCTGCCCGTACCTGTCATTGTGTCCAATTTCAACTATTTCTACCACCGAGAAACTGAGGGGGAAGAGCAGGCTCAGTTGCTCCACGTCAGTTCCCCTAACTTAGCCTCTGACAGTGACCTCAGTCGCCGCAGTTCCTCTACTATGAGCAAGTCTGAGTACATGGAGATCGAAGAGGATATGAATAATAGCATAGCCCATTATAGACAGGTCAATATCAGAACTGGCAATTGCACCACAGCTAACCAAAACTGCGTTAATAAGAGCAAGTTACTGACCGATGTTTAAAAAACAAAAGCAAGCAAACAAAAAAGCCCCACTTAGCAGCTCAAAAGACTTAAAAAAACAAAACAGAAAACCTAGTGACTCATGTCACACTTTGTAGATACTTTACTAAGTAGACTTCTAATGCTCTATTTAACTGTCAATGCATTGTTGCATTGAGGATTTTGGGGGTGGTGAACCAGAAGCTTTCAAGATCCATGACAAAATAAACTATTTTCCTGTTATTAAAAAAATGGGAAAAGAGAGAGTATTTTCTAAAACTGGCTTAAAAAGATTCAGTCCATGAACTAGTCTAGGCGAAATAAGAATCATATGCTTCCCCAAACTGAAACATTTTTAATCCTTTGACTTCTTTAACTTTTTTAAAAACTCAAAACCAGATGATCACTTAGAAATGTAAAATTAAAATTTGCATGGGACTCCAGTAAAAAAAAATCTTTGCAAACTGCATAGCACACTGAAGACAGTGCATCTGATGTATTATATGTAAGATGATAGACCAGCCAAAATAGGCAATGAACAGATATTTTTATTTTAATCAACTGAACTCCATATTACAAGGTGAAAAAAGAAAACTCCAATTACTTAAGACTGGTTCACAAAGCACCTTATAAATTGGATACTGGTCCTGATCTGTAGGGATTTCCCCCTGGGCTCATTCTCTTTCTAATTTAGATTATTCACTAATAAAATGATAACTGAATTAACTTAATTGATTCATCTGTGGTGCTGCTAAATTTTCTCAACTGCAGATGAGCCAAATACAGGTCTTTTCTCACCAGGCCTGCACTCTGATCCCTGGCTTTCAGAACTGGATGTAAAACCTTAGTCTCCTTATTGCAAGAGAGCACAAATGAAGTTAAATGTAAGCATGTTTGAATCTGATACAATTTATTTTATAATCGCATGCTGAGAAGTTAACCCAGACAATAGGGCATAAGCTTAAGTTGAAATTGATTCTTCTGAAAATAGATCCTTTTTCATTTGCATTCACCGGAAGTGCACTCCTCCATTTATTAACTATTTTATTAGTAAATAAAGTACTGTATTTAAGTGCATATGTTAGTCAGATGGGAACAATAACTTTTTGGAGCTCAAAGCATGTTCTCTTATTCAGCATTATGGCCTATTTGACTAAGATGTACCTTGAATTAATTAATGCATGATTTCAGTAATAAAAATTTAAAAAGTAATAAAAATTACAAGTCTGTGGGATGAAAGGCCCAATAGAAATTATGGGGGGTGGGGGTGGGGGCACCCAGTCAATTTTCCTGCTTTTGCTCAGGGAAATACCAGGCTTTTGTGCAGGTGTAGGCGGAGAGAGGACCAATATGCCCATCCCTTAAAGGGAAGTTACATCAAAAATTAAGTAAGTCATCAAGGTATATATAGCAACACCTAAGAACAAGTATTCTTTCTAGCTGAAGACAAACACAAGCAAAACAAACAAACAAAAAAAAGGTGCAATCCTGCATGTTTTTTGGTGCATTCTTAGGATGTAAATGAAAATGTTTCTCTATTGTATGCATCCAAAGCAGAGCTGAATTTTTTTCTTTGCAGTCATGATTTGAAGTCTGTAGAGACTTCAGCTCTCCCCTTGAGGCTCCCTGAAGAAACTAAACCAATTGATTTAATAGTTGCTTAGTGCCTTTATCCTGTACCCACAGTGAACTGCAGAAAGTGCCTCCTTAACACAGCTAAGAAGTTAGGTAACAAAAGTGGGGAAGGGTTGGGGCACAGACCTTTTGCTTTTTCTTTTTCCATTCTCACGCTCTCATTTCACCACTGTGAGAAGACCACACCACCCTAAATCCTGGAGAGGAGAGACCCACGAGGGTACTGTCTCTCTGGCCACCTACTGGCATTGGTTCCTTTGACAGCCTGACGCTGGATGTGAACTGAGACCTATCTTTGAACTGGTCATGAACTGTGAACTTGTTTTTTCCTCTTCTCTACTAGAAGCCAAGATAAACTTTTTGGGAATTTGTTTCCTATCGAGGGCCACTTTGGACACACAAGTCTTCCTCACGTCCAGTGTAGTGTTCCTGGCACCTTCCTTATTCTTTCTCTCTTAGCACAGCACTTTGCAAATCTCTCTGATGGTCCGATCTTTTCAGGCATCGTTGTGGATGTGGGAACACTCAGTTCATGATAACCTTTCCTAGGTTTTCCCTCCTGGTCTACCCCTTCAGATATGTCCTATGATGCTCCTATGATCTTCCCACCTGGCAGTCACTTCACAGGCTGAGCATCTAGCTTCCGCTGCCCTAGTCACCAAGCCCAGAGAATGGTGGGGACCCCATTCCCGGCTGAAAGAGAGCCACGGAACACAAGCGTCTGGAGCTCGGCAGCTGTCCACCCATGGAGAGGCACTCACAGCCTTTTTAAGGACTCTGAGGTGGGGAATCTTCATTCTGCACCTAGCATGTGGCTGCCTGTTACCTGATATTCTGGCCCAGCTTCTTCTGAAACTCTGTCCTGTTTCTCCCACCCCTTTCCCCTATCCTGTCCTAGAACTAGCAGTGAGGCACTCACCCTAGAAACTCGAGTTACACCATTCTGGCTAACTCGGTTGAAAGAAAGAACATGGACATCTTATTTTCCTATGCGACTTCTGTGAATCTGTAACACGAACACAACACACATCGTGGAAGATGAGGGGCCAAGAACTGCACAGCGTCCGACTACAGGGCATTAAACCCTCCCATGTGGTGTCTTCCTTCTCGTCTGAACCTTAACTCATTCTGGCGATTCCTTTCCTACTTGCTTAAAAATCCCCAATTAAGAAAAAAATGCCGACCTCCCCCTGGTCCCGGGGATATCTTGATCTTTCATTTCAACTTTGAGGCCTAGTGCACACAGAACGTGAACACCACACTCTGGCAACAGCAATAATCCACTCAGTACTGTGGGATGGATGGGTTAACGGATGAGAAAATGGGACCCAGACTGACTTTGGCTATGTGGTATGCTTACCGTGGTTACACCCTGGACTGGTTGATTCCTCTGCATGTCATGTAGAAAAAAAGTGCTGCATGCGGTGAACCTGGCAGCCTGGGACTGGGGATGAGTTGTTGTTATGAGTTTGGGGTGGTGTGAGGAAAATGAATGCTGCTTAGCTCGTCTGTAGCTCATTGCAATGAATTCAATAAGAATGGAGTACAAGGAGTATCTGTGTAGCATAGGCATGCAGTGTTTGACCAAGCTCTTACCCCTCGCACTGTAACGTGTTGAAATATCTTTGTAGACCTGAAGGTGCACTTAACGAAACTGCCTATTAAGGGATGACTATTTTTTAGTTTACTTATTCATATTTATTTTAGCAGGCGTTTTACCTTTTCTTCTCCTTCCTAGGCATTGAGCTCTAACAGCTCATGTCCCGACTATGTGTTTTCTCCAGAAGGAGAAGACTTCTGATGTGCTGATAGCCATAACTCAGCTCTTCCAGTCTATTGGGGCCCTAGTTCAATAGGGTGGGAATGGAAGGGTTGGTCACACCAGGGCTGTTAGCCATCCCAGAATCTCTGAAGTGGTTAACTCACCTGAAGTGATTTGAATCAGAGAGACCAAAGACATTAATTTCCTCTGTCCTCAGATTTCTAGAAGACAAATTCTAGCCAGGAAAACTTTCTGCTTTTGCATCTCCCTTTTCCCATTTGTGCACAACTCCCCTTGCACTCCCTGGAGATTTCAGTTCTGATTTTCCGTTATATGAGTTCATTGGGAGTGTGTTCGTGAGTGAGCCTTGCAAAATCAGATAAACCAATAGCAAGTTCTTCTCCAGGATTCTGGCCAGTGGGCAGTCATGTCCCTGAAATTCAACTATGGTGGACCTAAAGCACAGGTGGCATCACAATCCTGATTCACTTGAGAATTAAAAAAGATACATGTAAGTGGTAAATGAGGAGTACATTTTTTAAGTAGAAATTTGGTTTTAGTCTATAAAGGGCCTTCTTCATGTTGTGTATAGTGACACATTTTTCAAATTAGTTAACATCTAAAAGTGAATAAAAATAGCTTCCTAGCCCTCCCATTTGATATAGGAGACCTCAAAACACATGCTTTTAAACAATTTTCCATTTTAATTCTTAGTTTGGTAGATTGGATTGAACAGAAAGGAGAAAGAACATTAGCAGAAGGCACTTTCCCATTTTCTTCCAGGAATGACTTATTCCTGGGGTGGTGAGAATTGGTGGGTGGTAACCATCCATAGTATAAAATTGTTAGAAAGAATATAAACTGCCAAACAAGCATGTTATCTTCAGGCTTTTCCAAGCAAGAATGAAGTCTTTTGATGTTTATGTTCATTTTAAGAAGACAAACAAATGAAAATTTTAAGACCCGACACAACCCAAGTTGAATTGTGATCTCAGGAGGTGATCTCTTATCTGCCATGTGGCATATTACTACTTGTATTTATATCATGGAACTTCAGGGTATATATGAACATGTCTAGCATGACTCAGGTAAACCTTAAAAGAATGTATGTTACCATTTTTGTAAAGAAGCAAGCAGGAGCTGAATTGTTAACCAAAACTGTTCCATTACCTTGGGTCACTGTGAAAACTAATTCAGGGTATAGATGTAAAGTTTAGAAGCCTTGGGATTAAATGCCAAGGCTTTGCTCAGGCAAAATGACCCTGGGCTTTCTTGGGAAGTCCAGCATGTATGTGAGGGGTGAGGCCCTGCTGACCTCAGGGCTATTAGCTTTAAGGAGATGAACCCTAGTCACAGTGATTTTCATTTAGGAGCTAACTAGGAGTTTACTTTTTATGATGTGAAACTTCAAAGAGTATAGAAAACTTTTGTACCACAATCAGAAAAGAAGAAATGGTGTATGGAAAGAAAAGGAAAGAAAACAAGAAATCTCTTGTAAAATATTCCAGGTCAAAGTTGTCTCCTCTCCAAACCTTTCGGAAGCACCTTTCTTCTCTTCAGTGCACTGTTTTGGGGCTGTTTATGCAGCAGCTGTAAGTAGACCACATGGACGCCATGTGACATGCCTCTAATAGTAAAGATAAAGTATTACTGAGGTTAAAAATAAAAACTGAGTAGTATTAATTTAAAGTGCACCATCAGGACAACAAACCATTTAAGCTGAAAAAGCGCTGTTTTCTTTCTTGAGTTTGCCAGTTGCTTCCACCTTGAGTTAAGGACATGTCTCATCTTCACCTACTGTGCATTTTCCCTTCTCTAACTGTGTAACATGTCAGATCAAGGACATTGAATGTTATGAATTGAGAACCTAATTGATGCGCATAGTCTTCATCTATGCAATTTTACTTGCTTCTGTCACTTTATGATCTGTTCATATTTGGCATCAATTAAAGATAATTTTTAAGGATCTTATCAAGGGATATCTTGGCTGGTTATTTGTCTCTTGTTTAACTGGTCTTTTGGGGGCCCTTTTCTTCCACCTTCTTCTGTGGGGTCTCTTTGAATAGCGTGATGAATCCAAGATCATGAGAGAGCCTTGTTTCCTTTGGCCCACGTGGTCTGTATCTGCTATCCAAGGACATACCCTAGGGTTACATTTTGAGGATAAATTCAGTTTGGTCTCAGGTAAGATCCCAAGCGAAGGCCTTTGGAATTTGGCCTGTGGAAGTTAGGAGGGAAGGAAGATCAAGCTTTTAAAAGAAAACAAGACATGAGGCTCAGGGGAGCAAAGTAATTGGTTATATTCACTTAAGTTGTTTTGATATGAAACTATTTTTTATGCACAGTCTGAGAAGCTTTGCAGGAAGGATAATTGTGTGTGTGTGTGTGTGTGTGTGAGAGAGAGAGAGAGAGAGAGAGAGAGAGTGTGTGTAACAGTGTTGTGGTCTGGCATCAGCTGACTTGATGGTTGCAGTGTGGTGTTAGGAGTGATTTTGATCTAGAAAAACAATGTGGTCCCTATCTGTTCTTTACATAGGCTTTTTCCATGTAGTTCTACATATGGTTCACATTTCTTTCTTCCTGTTTTTTCTTTTTTTGAATGACTCGGTACATTTCCTTTTGATTCTTCCTGAAATTGACATCTTCTCTTTTCCTCCTTGTGAATATCACATTTTCTACCAACTCCTTTATGTCAGAACAAACAGGGGAAGGTGCTCTTGGTACAGGTCTGTTACATGCTAAATGCACTGGGTGGCTGGTGCATCCTCATAGAAGAGTACTGCATTGTGATAGGTTCATGTTGCAAGATTTGCAGATGAATCTTGATTTTGCCGTAGAAGTTGCCACTGAAAGTAGACTACAGAGCTGGGCCGGCTACCCATGATTTTTCTGTTGTGGTCAGGAAATAGGCCAGGCTAAGCTCTGAAAGAGGAGGTAAGAGACAGCCCAAACCACACCAATAGCAGTGGATGTTTCTCAAAGCTTGGCTTAGAATGGTCTTCTTGAAGCAGAAACAGATAGAACCAGGTAGCTTCTAGGAATAGAGCTATAACTGGAATAGAGCTATAACTTTGTTTACAAAGCTTTAAACGAAGTCACGTCAGTTTAAGCGGGGAGAACAGACAGCAAATGCGACCTGACGCCAGCTACTCTGCCACTAGGTGGAAAACAGCCTGCCGCAGTCAGTCCTGATTTCTGGATTCTGACCAGGCTTGAGTGTGGAGGGACGGCCAGCCCTGAGGCTAAGCAGAAGTGCCTGGTGGCAAAGTACTGAGTGGATGAGACACAGCATAGTAGGCAGTATACCTGGAAAACAGCCCTTTGAAACACCTTGAAAACAGACAATTTAAGACTTCTTATTTAATTAATTAAATCTAAGATACCATCAATTGTAAGATGCACTGTTATCTGACATATTTGTAAGAAAGAGAGAATACTGACAATTATGATCTGCCGTTGCATTGATTCATCCCAATTTTACAGATGTAAAAAGGTAAAAACCAGAATCTTAGAAATTGATAAAGTATAGTGATTCTAATATCCCCCTCCCCCACTTTTCTTTCCCGGTGGAGATGTTTGAATTAAATGTTTGAATTTTGAGCCCTTAAATTTGGCAATTTTGTGCAGACATGAACCCTGGCTAGAACCTTTAGATCTTCTTTTAACTGTATTTTCTTCCCTCAGTAATTTTCTTGGTCCTGCCCCTGACTTAGGCTTTGTGCTAGGCATTGGAAGTATGTCAGTTGACAAAGCAATGTGCTCCAGAGTCCTCTGCCCAGCAAAGGACTTAGACTTAATTGTGATATATGGAATGAGGCTGGTCTTGTGTTCCTCCCTCCCTCCTCCTATAAAAGCACTCCCTCAATCATCAGATGTTCAGAATCAGCAGCAGCCCTTTGCTTTTAAAGTTCAAGGCAACCCAACTCGCATTCCCAGTATGGTGCTAATAGTGACACAGTTTGGATAGCTCTCTGCAATTTTCAAACCCCTTCCATGTTAGTTATACTTCTTTATTCTATTTGGTGAATTAGGTTGGGCTGATATCGCTGTCTTTATTTTATAGGCACAGGGATCTGCCCAACGTTGCTGGGCAGATGGAGCAGGCCTGGGTTTATTGACGATTCCATGGGCCATTATCTGGCACACAGTAGGGGCTCTGAATGTTTATTGAGCTGGTCAAATGTTGGAAAGTGTAATGTCACATGTTAAAAACAAACCAGTGGATTTTGTATAGGCATTTAGCCTTTTTGAACCTTTAAATTGTTGTTGTTGTTTTTTTTTTTTTTGAGATGGACTCTCACTCTATTGCCCAAGCTGGAGTGCTGTGGCATGATCTTGGCTCACTCTGCCTCCTGAGTTCAAGTGATTCTCCTGCCTCAGCCTCCCGAGCACCTGGGATTACAGGCACATGCTACCACACCCTGCTAATTTTCGTACTTTTGTAAGATGGGGTTTTACTATGTTTACCAGACTGGTCTCGAACCCTTGACCTCAAGTAATCCGCCTGTGTCTGCCTCTCAAGTGCTGGGATTACAGACATGAGCCACCGTGCCTGGCCTAAATTGCTCATTTCTAAAATACAAACATAATAGCTCATAAGGTGGTGTGCATTAAATGAGATAATATAGGTCCACATGTTTGGCAAATTCTAATGTGTTTTATAAATATGATATATTAATAATATATTTTTAATTACAAGGAAAAAGGAAAGAGCAGGAGGAGGCCATTGCATCATTCCTCCCCAGAGTGGGAACCACATTATGAAAGAAGATTCCAGGGAGATTAGATGCCTAATTCAAAGGATGCCTTGTGTCATGGTGGATCTGAAGACTTGGGGCTGAGTTGTTTTCAGTAGGAACGTCGGTTCATCTTGAACATAATACCAGGCCTGTAACAGCCTCCAAGGACACTCAGCTACTATTTCTAGTCTTGTTCCTCCTTTGCCCTGTGGCATTCATCCTATTTTACATCTTTAGACCCCCAATGTGAAGGTTAAGCTCTGCTATGCAATAAGTTGAGGAACAAGAGGGATCTTCAATAATTATATCACTTCTGATCACCTCATTACTCCTGTGTGCAAAATAGTATCTAATCTGATATTTTTTCTTCACCTGTGAATATTGAAAAATCAAGCCAAATGCTTGCAAAGGGTTCTCATATGCTTGTCTGAGAGACATTTTATAAATATAAACAATTCTTATAAACTGTCCTTGCTAAAAATAAAACAATGCTCACAAGCATATATGAGTCTATATAGTCTTTTCTTGAATAGCACATACTACACAGATGCTTATAAAAATTTATAATTATAATATATCTACAGTGGTCTAGCTCTTCTTTCTTAAAACTGATAGAATTTAAACAGCAGTAAGTGTTTGCCTGCACTTCTTAAGGAACTTCATTGGAATTAAGTAAGGAATTAGGATCAATCTGTTAGAAACTTGGGTTCATAAAACATTTTTCTAGAGGATAGTATTCAGGGGCTAGATTGAGTACTTTAAATCTTAATGATTTTTAAAACAGATTTTACGCAGTATGTCCATATGTGCTGTAATAGATAACATATTCTCAACGTTTCAAGTGCTGAGCATTAAATGCATTGTAGGAATGTTTCCAGATAAACTAATTCCAGTTGAAATTTATTTTTTTCAGAATTGAAATCAGAGGATGATCAATGAGTAGGGGCCAAGTGTAGAATAATTACGTTTTTGAGCTCAAGGCCAGATTCAACTTTTGTTAAAAATGCTTATTCCTCAATATAGTGAATTAAGAGTGTTTGGAAACCCCAAATGCTTTAATTACCTCTATAGTGATGATAGTTTTTTTTTTTTTTTTGCATTCCACCCAGTAATATTATTTCATTGCTTCAGAAAGAAAACAATTTTGTTTTACATGAGTTTCAAAGGGAACCTTTCCAAGACTAAGATTCACTGTACATTGTATTCCTCTTTTATTAACAGGCAAAACATTTTTTAATATTAGAGAGAAAGTTGTGCGTATGTCAGCCTTAAAAGGTGGAATGCCCACGTCAGGTTTTGAAAGATCAAAGGATATTAGCATAGTGTTAAAGGAAGTTTCTAGTGAAGATGGAATAGCTGTCTTAAGTTTACACAGGGTGAAGATCACTTTTTTGGCATTTACAAAACAATGCTCACCACTAATGGATAAAACCGAGTACCTAAACGTCATTTAATCATGGTGTTGGTGATTCAAAAAACAAAATTGTTTAACTTTATCCTATACAAAGTAATTAATGTGCTGGAAGTAGAGTGTTTGCCAACTGCAAGAATTTCCAAGTAGTGCATTAGAACAGAATGTTTTATGCCAAAGACACCCACCAGATACAAAACAAGGGCAAAACAAGGTTGTTTAGCATGTGAAAGTCAAATACTTATTTTAGTTATAACGCTCAGGAATTTGCAGCAGGAGTATGAAGGGTAAAATGATGATGATGACGTTTACCTGACTGAAAGTGGAAAGTTTGGCCAGGGCAACTTTCCAGTCTCTGGTTTTCACATGGATGATTGGGAAGTGCATTGATACTGGGAAGATTTGACCTCCTGCTTACCTGTTGAGCAATATGCAGTATATCAAGTCACTCAGTAAACACCCGAGGCTAAAATGGTGACTAAAACAATGGCTCGTCAGTTAATGGTATTTAATGTTAAGGGATGGACTCTTACACTATTTTTTAAAAGCCATGTAAATCATCCCACATGTCAGTTTAGTGTGCTCCATGGTCAGCCAAATATGATGGAAATGGTTATTGGACTCTGGAGTAAATTATCCAGGAATTTTGCTGGTGTTCAGTAGCATAGACTCTTAGTTATCACAGATTTTGTAGACATAGTCTTGCAGAGAGGAAGAGGAATACATTAGATGACTATAAGATGTGATCTTGGGAAGCCTTAAAATTCTAGTGTTCGGTGCTAAAGGGCAACGTTTCATTAGTTCCAAAGCTACGTAATGACCTAAATGGAAAATGATTAAAGATGTTTGTTAAAAAGCAGAGGTTTATAAAGGCTATACAGTAAGGATGACTGTGTTTCATTTAAGTGCATTTTCTTTATACCTGATGAATATATTAGGCACAATCTTTACCATTCACATAAATTATACAATTACTCTGTGAATGAAAGTTCTGAACTTCTCAGCCTATTACAGCAATTCCCAACTTCTCTGGCTGGGCTGATATTGAACATTTATTATATTGAGTTCAGTTCCCCAATTCAGCAAACGTAGTAATTGAGATTCTCAACAAAAACGGCTGTTCTTGGTGTCCTCTCCTTTGGGTAGGAGTCTATATTTTGGGTCACTTTGAGAGTTCGTTGTTTTAATCAAAACAGTTCATTGTTAATTGAATTCCCTCTCAAAACCTGCAGCCTGAACATTTCCGGAGAATATATTTCTTCTTCATTCTGCTTAAGGCTGGATTGGTGCATTCTCCACATATATCTCTGCTTTCTTCAGAGGTCAGAGGTTGGCAGTTAATTTTGCTAAAAATTATTCACGTTCGTAGACTATCTGGGATTTGATTTGTGAGAGCGTCATCTTTTGAAACGATGAGCGTAGATATTCTAATATTTCTTGAGAGTCTTAAAAGTTGTTTTATTGTCTTTAGTGAAAGGGGGAAAGGGGAACTCGGCACTTAACTTGAAGACAGAGAAATGGGACTCTAAAAATAAGTTCTGGTAGAGAAGTCTCTGGAATTTGAATTACATTCCAGGTGTATTTCATCTCTTGCATAGGCTTTAAACACCCATACATCATTTATTTGAAACCTGTATCTCCGGGAAAACACCCATTCCCAGCTTTGGCTCATGCATACATTGGTGCACATGATTATACACACACAACCACATGCATGCACACACCTGTCCGTGAATCTGTTGGTATCACCCATGCTATAGGGCAGGTTTGTGTTAGCCCCAATGGGACAGCACTTTCAATGGATGCTAAAGATTTGCTGGCTGGACACAGTGGCTCATGCCTATAATCCCAGTGCTTTGGGAGGCCAAGACGGGTGAATCCCTTGAGCCCAGGTGTTCAAGACCAGCCTAGGCAACATGGCAAAACTCCATCTCTGCGAAAAAATACAAAAATTACCTGAGTGTAGTGGTGCATGCCTGTAGTCTCAGCTATTTGGGAGGCTGAGTTGGGAGGACCAATTGAAACTGGGAGATGGAGGCTGCAGTGAGCCATGATAGCACCACTGTACTCCAGCCTGGGCAACAGAGTGAGACCCCATCTCAGCAACAACAACAAAAAAAGATTTGTCACCACTCCCTTACAATTAAGCAGAACAAATTTTCATAAAGAGATCATGATAAAACTGTCCATTTTGTAATTAGAGAAACTGCCATTCAAATGAAAGAAAAAACAAAACCAAACAGCAGAAGTTGAAGATCCTGTGA
Source organism: Cacajao melanocephalus (assembly GCA_963573385.1). Lineage (NCBI taxonomy): Eukaryota > Metazoa > Chordata > Mammalia > Primates > Pitheciidae > Cacajao > Cacajao melanocephalus. Next base: position 58,157 of record CAUYLG010010056.1, read on the forward strand.
TATTTTCTTTTGGGCCGAGGGTGCACATCACAGTGAATGTGGTGAGGAGCACTCTGATTCTTTCCTGCCTGGTCTATGCTCCATCTGCTCCCTGGACAGCTCAAGTTCACAGGGACAAACAGTGGGCCTGGGGCGACAAGATGTCTGTGGAGTTGTGACAGGGCTGGAGATGTGGCCATCCCTGAATGCTGATCTATTCCTGCCTGCGCCTTTGCCTTCCACTTCATTAAATTCAAAAAGTATGTATTTTCCGTATTTTCTGTCCTATGGTCTGCTGAGAAGTGATATTTCTAAGCGGAACACTAAACTTTAAATTTTTAAGCTTTAAGTTATCACCTTAAATTTGTAGAATATGGGTTTGTGGGCCAATTCTGTGTCTCTTTACTACCCCAAGACTTTGTTTGCTGGTTTATAAATGTAGGAGATAACAAGAATATCTGTCCCAGCAATGCTATTTGGCTGAATTACTAATGCTACACTATTTTGATTCCTTTTGAAGAAAAGTGCTTTTCCCCTACAAATCCCGGCAACACTCCTCAAATTTGGATTCATGTAAGACTTGTCATAAGTGAATAAAAATGTAAGTGATATAATATGCTAAACGCATGCAGTTTTAGTATTATTTAAATTCATGCCTCGGTAAGCTTGGGCCTTCTAGCTTTGTTTAAATTCTAACATTGCAGAACATAGGAAAGGTGTACGTTTTTCTACCCCGTGTATAAATGGTGTCTTCGTTAAAGAGGAAATAATAAGTGTTTCTTTTATATTTTTTATAATTCATGAAGAACTTTCTCACATATGATCCTATTTGACCATCACACTAGCCTCTTGAGGTGACTGGTAAGCTATATGTATTTCTTTCAGCATACGAATTGAGTTCCCTGGGAAACAGACTAGGAGATGAAGATTATGTGCAGAAAGATTATTAGGGAGTGCTCTTTGTATGATACTTGGGGGGAGAAAGAAAATGCTGAACAGAAGGAGAAGCAGAGCTGCAATGCAGTCAGCACAGAGGCCCAATCCTCCCAGAGGGAGCTCTGCAGAATCCGGATGGCTCTTCAGAGCTGTCCTTAGTTGGCACATAGAGGCGGGGACTTCACACTTCTCTCTTGTCCTGTCTGTGGGTGCAGCTGCCTTGGGAAGGAACATGACCTTGGACAAGGCAACTGTCTTGTCAGAGGCAATTCCCCAAGAGAGCTGATGGCTGAAGGTACTTCTAGCAGCTAGGGGATAAGTTCTCCAGTAGAGAAGGGGACAAGGGTACAACATCAGAGCACAAACTATGGTGGTGTAATGCACTTGTTTGTGGCCAGAGGGAAGGCACCAAGAAAGAAAAAGATGAACAGTAAAGCACAAGGAACATTCGTGCAAGGGATCATCAGTTTCTAATAATCAAGAGTTGACTGTAGTTTATAAATTGACTTGTTAAATGTACAAAGTGCTCTGCAGCCCCTGGAGATGACCCTTCCTAATGCATACCAGAAGGCAGCCTCCAGACTAGCCTGAGCTCTCTTGTATGGATCGAGTTCAATTATTAATCAGAAGCGATGGGTGATGCTGGCTAATGCTGCCTAATGGTACAGACTGGGTAATTGTGCTCTTCTGTAATGCGTGTTCAGAACATAGGTTTGAATGGAACTGATACGGCCTGCTCCTCCCTTGTCTGGACCCCTCGGTGGTATAACGTTTTGAGGTCCCAGTGAAATGCACGAAACCACTTGTGTGACTTAATGCATCTGTATAACATTAGCACTTCCTCTTAATGTGTCATATGGATGATAAGGAAGTGCCTGGAAGGGAGCTGGTGGGAAGGGGGCTTTTAAAAGCAAACTCTCAGCTCTTGTGGTACTATCACCATGCCCCTAAGTGTTTTTGTGGGCAGTTTAGAAGCACTCGACATGGAATGAATACACCTGGATCTTCACTAAGAGAGTCAACTTGGCATTTGGTCCAAAATGACAGTTATTTAGATTTTTTTTTATCTGAAAACAGATCTCAGGAGAACTAAGTGTTTGGGCAGCTTTGTACTTGGATCTGAAAAAACCTGTAAGCTATGTGATTACTGGTAATTTCTCTATTACTCTGTGCCTTCAAACTGTTAGCAAGACATTTGCATTTTGCAAAAAATGTCCAGCTTGTTGCACCAGAAACAGAGTAGATTTGAAACTATCCAGAAAACAAATATGATTCCTCAAATTTCTGCCATTGGGTAGTATTAAGTCACAGTTGTGTTGGAAATCTAGATTTCATATTTTAAATCCTGAACCATAGCAGTTTAATACTTGAAGTTTAGAATAAAATGCCAAATTCTTTTAGTTTAGGTAACAGATCATAGATGCTCATGGATTCCTGCAGTTTACAAATGAGCTAGTTAAGGAGTAAAATTGGATTAGCCATATTTACAGCAAGCCAGTTTCAGAGGCGTTGAAGACCCTATGATACTTGGATATTGCCAGAATCACTGGGGCCATATGACTACCAGAAGCCTGCAGGGCTCTGAACAAAGGAAAAGAGAAGATAGGGAGGCCTCCACCTCAAAGGTTTGGCTCTCTGACCTCCACATGGAAATACTGTCTATGCGTGTTGCTTTGCAGAACCTTCACTTTCTTACTTACCTTTCTTTTTGACTTTTCATTAAATGTTTCTAGCCACTGGTAAAAAATAGCTAGTTATGACCTTATTTCCAAATCAGGCTCTTCTAGAAAAGTGACCTGTTGGGAAGAGCTGAGTTGGAACAGAAAAGTCTATTTCTTTCTGGCACTCTGGCAAGATCATAGCAGTTATCTCGTTCTTCCCAGAAAAATGAGCAAGCCTACCCAAATGGAGTCCCTTCTCTCTTCTGAGCTGGACAACAAGACCAGAAGGTCTCTAAAGAAATGAGATCATTAACACGGAAGTGCCCTCTGGTGAAGGAAGGCATTATTTATATGACATAAACTGAATAGACATAAAGAACTGATAGATTCACTTTTGCAAGTAAAAATATTTGGTCTTACCTAAGACTCTACTGATCCACTCTTAGAAATTGCAGGGGACAGGGCATGGTGGCACAAGTCTGCCATAATCCCAGCCCTTTGGGAGGCTGAGGCAGGTGGATTGCTTGAACCCAGGTATTCAAGACCCACATGGGCAACATAGCTATGTATTTTTATTAAAAATACAAAAATTACCTGGTTGTAGCAGTTCACACCTGTAGTCCCAGTTGCTTGGGAGGCTGAGGAGGGAGGATCAATTGGGCCTGGGAGGTCGAGGCTGGAGTGAGCCAAGATTGTGCCACTGCACTCCAGCTTGGGTGACAGAATGAGATTCTGACTCAAAAAAAAAAAATATTTGCAGGGGTGTGAAGTTCTGAGTTACCCACCCTCTCGCTGAATTTTACTGTGATGAATGTCACGTGTATACACGTGTGTAAGGACGCTTTAGGGGCACAGTCCATGTCATTTTCCTTTAAGTAAAGTGTACCAATGGCTGTTGGCAGAACACCCAATTCTGGCCTTGGTCATTACCAAGTCTTCCTCTTCAAATTTGACTATCTCAAACAGCCCAGCTTCTATTTAAACGGAATCTTAATTCATCCACATTTAAAGGTGGAAAAATAGAAGACTATGATTGTGTTTTGGGTCTCAGGTCACACAAAAATTGAAATCTTGAATATAAGCTGCCAAGTGACATCCTGAATATTACAAAAGATCTAGGAATCAGCTGGAATTTCATTAAATTTTGTTGAGATATCGTGCGTAATAGTATGAGATATGGCTTATTTTATTTCTATTTTTATTTTTTTGAGACAAAGTCTTGCTTTGTCGCCCAAGCTGGAGTGCAATGACATGATCTCAGCACACTGCAACCTCCACCTCCGACATTCAAGCAGTGCTCCTGCCTCAGCCTCCCAAGTAGCTGGGACTACAGGTGCCCGCCACCATGCCTGGCTAATTTTTTGTATATTTAGTAAAGATGGAGTTTCACCATGTTAGCCAGGATGGTCTCGATCTCCTGACTTTGTGATCGGGCTGCCTCTGCCTCCCAAAGTGCTGGGATTATAGGTGTGAGCCACTGTGCCCAGCCGAGATACGGCTAATATTCTAGGTTAAGACCAATTCTTAGAACTATATTGGTCAAGGCAGTCTGGTGAGCACAAATGCCAGTCCAGGGCTGTAATAGACAGAGAAATCTAGACAATATGCAAGACCTGTAATATTTTTAGTTACTATGAAATGGACAATTCTTGGCTGCCAGCTCCTTAAGAGAGAGGATTAAGGATGTTCATCCTTGCCTTAGAAATTTTCTCTCTGGGTCTTTGCAACTGCCAGGCAGTGGCAGCCCTGGGACCCCTAGTAACATCCTGGGCAATATTTCAGTGAAAGTATTCTTAATTAAGTGGTGGCCTCACAAAGGTGCTCACTGTAACATAGAAGGGTTTTAGAAGGTTTTTTTTTTTCTCACTCAGAAGCAAAATCTGAACTCAGAAACCCCCCATTTATTAAGTTGCTATGTTCGAGTGTCCTGTAGCTTTCATAGCTGATGTTTTGTGTGTGTGTGTGTGAAGTGTTAACCGACGACTCCTTATTTCCATCGTAGCACTGAAATCTTTACATCAAGAGAAACTAAAATTGTTATTTGGGCCTTGCCTGTAAGCCGATGACAATAAGATCTGATACTAACAATGACTTGGATACATGTCGTGGAGTCGTAGAATCTCAGAGTTGACCTGAACTTTAAAATAATCTCTTTCAACTCGTTTCATATTTGCATCACCTTAACACTATCTTTGCCAGGTTCCTACCTTTTCTGGGTGTGTTACTCAAAGAACTTGACAGTTATTTGTTTACAAATCCAGCTGATTATTATTATATTCACGTATCATAAACTTGATTTTATAGATGAGGAACAGCAGAACAAATGCAAATGTCTAACTGCTGAAGGTCATAAAGCTAAATGCTAAAAGAGATAAAAGTCAGGAATCCTGATTCTCCAAACTGGGATTTAGTTTGTGTGGCCTCATATTGATATGAAAATAAGTGATCTGATAAAAGCTTAGAAAGATGGTGAAAACAGTAATTAATGTATTTTATTCATGTGCCCATGTTAAGTCAGCCTAGCTTGACACAGTGGTTATTTAGTATGATGTTAAGAACGTTCATTTAAGCCAAATCTAAAATGCATTTGTTTTTACATACAGAAACGTTTGAAATTGGCAAAAGCCTATTTTAAAAATAAATTTGTTGAGGTCTTCCTACTGCAAGTTTGTACATGATTGATTGCATGCTTTACCAGTGCTGTGTACTGTAATATTAAATGTTGGATTTTTTTATTTTTTTAGCATATCAGGCATCATTTTATCAGCCTAAGCATTTGCACTTGAAATAAATAAAATCAGGCTTTGGTTAAATAAAAATTTTAGCAGAAATAGAAGACTGACCCACTTTTTTGGGTGTCATTATTCTCTGCTTTAAAAATATTAATGCTTCCCTATTATACAGAGGATAAAGCTCAATCTCCTTAGCATGGTAAAGAAGGACCCACAAATCTAACCCAACAAAACTACCCCTACAGCAGGGATGCACTTCCTTCTCTGCTCTCTGAAGTAGCTAGCACTCGAGACATTTTCATTTCACAATATCATCTTTGCAACTTCACTTTGTGCGTCGTGTGTTTATTTCAACCTCATAGAACCACCCAGCATTCCTACACATTATAGTAACACTGTATGTATTGTTATTACACCTTTGCCTGACCTTGTTTTGCCCTCCTGCTTTTATTCTTACTGAATATATGAAGACCCAGCTCAGACATCACCACCACTGTACCCCACAATGCTTTGAAAAATATATTTGAATGTGAATTCTTGTTTGTTACCCCCGTTACCCTGAATTCAACCAGAGTAGGACTTACATTTGGCACACAGTAGGTGTTCAGTGAGTCCTGAATGAAGAAAGAATATTTTGCTATGTTGGATGCTGTGGGGACCCAAGGAAATTTTTGCAAGCAGGTAAGATTTTTAAGTGCTTATAATGTATTATTTATACAACAGCTTTCTTCAAGGAGCTTAATGTTCTAAAATCTTTCGCTTTACTTTATCCTTCCAGATTTACCATTTGACTTTTGCAAATAAGGTAAATAGTTCTCCATCTGTTATTCCTGTGGGCAGGAAACAGATTTCTCTCCTTCACACTACTCATAGAGGTCTTCCTAGTAAATTTTATGCTTGAAACATTAAATTAAAAATTACATAATGGGATGAATAACTGCACTTCTTTAAGCAATCCTGGGAGAGGGAGACATTTCTGGAAGACAGGAAGACCTTTCTGGAAAAGATAATGAAAGAAGCCCAGAAAAGGAAGAGAACCTTCAAAAATGGTATGAAATTCATGGCAGACCTGATACTAGAAACCAGAAGTCCCAGCAGGGTTGAAATATTCTCTCTTAGAAGCCAGACTATGACTGATCAGAGTGCAGCAGAGACTGCTTTTCTTTCTTCTGTTCTCACTCACGTCCAGGAATTAGGTGGAGTTTTCCATTTAGGCCTTTTGCCTTTCAAGGCTCATAAAAGCAGATTAACTCTTTTAATGCTTCCAGGATTAAACTAGCACAAGCCCCCCTCACCCCCACGAAAAAAAAATCATTATATCATCGTATTATAGAAACATTGGAGTTTTTTGAAAAAAAAAATTATTTATCGTACAGGAATGACTACAGATGCAAGCTGTGTCTTATGTTGAGAACCCTATGGCTTCTGTGGGTGAATTGGGTCCCGTCACCTAGTTGATTCCTCTGCTGAGATTGTTGCCACCATTCCAGTCTTGTGGTTTTTCTTTGTCCTTTGTGTGTTTGCAACACCTCCCAATTTAGCATCCTCCCTCCTTTAATGAATGTTCTGTTAGTGTTTTCCCCTCCTACCTCATCATTAATAAAGATGTTAAGGGAAACTGGGCCCATCACCAATCCATGGAACACCCCACTGAACACCTCCCACCCACTTGCCACGTAACCATTTATCATTACCCTTTGTTTACAATCCTTTCAACTGTTTCTAATCCATGTGGCACTGCGTATACCCAAGCCAACTTGCAGTTGTTTTACAAGGAGACAGAGAATCCTGCACTTTTCAGCCATTTTGTAATCTATAAGAGAGATTTTGTTCAGTGGAAGAGTACTTTCATGAGAAGTAAAGAATTTGGGAAAGAAAGAATACAAATGCTTGAGAACTAATTTTTTTTTTTTTTGCAATTGTCTTCTGGGAAAAAATAGACAATACCCTTAGAGTTGATATAGGACCCAGATGCCAAGAAAGTGGCAAGTGTAGCCTGCTAATCTGCCAGAGCCAGCAGCTTTCATCAAGCCCAGAATGGATGTGCAGAAACTTGCAGAAGTGCACACACTCACTCATTTTCTTGTGGCTTAAAAGTAGGTTCACAGTAACCCGAACCCCAAATGTTGGGTGAGGAATACATTCTCTTGGTCAATTCTTGGGACTAATTATATTTGGTATTCTAAACCCTGGCAAACAGATATCTGAAAAGCAGATAAGGTGCATTCCCAAGGTCCACAAAAAGCTTGGTGTAGTGAGACAGACACCCATGACCACGGACTGTGGGATAAGCCAAGAACTTTAGGAGAAGAGAAAGCTGAGAACAAGCTAGGGGAGCCCAGAAGAGGAAGCCCTGTTTCTGAAAGAAGGGTCTAGAGAACTTCTGAGAGGGAGAAATGTTTAACTTGGGCCTTAGAGCATTCTTACTTCTTCTTCTCTCTCTCTCTCTTTTTTTTTTTTTGACTTAAAACAACATACATTTATTTCCTCACAATTCTGGAGGTTAGAAGTCTGAAATCAAGGAGTCAGCAAAGCCATTCTCTCCCAGCAGACAGAGGAGTTGTTCTTGTTTCTTCTAGCTTCTGGCCACTGCCAGCAATCCTCGGTGCTCCCAGGCTTATGGCTGCATAGCTCCAGTCTCTGCTTTTGTCTTCCCATGGCTTTCTTCTCCCTGTGTGTCTGTGTCCAAATTTCCCATGTCCTAAAAGGATATCAGTCACTGGAATGGTGCCCACCCTAACCCGGTAAACATCGTGACATGTTATTGTTACAGACCACTCTGCTTCCTACCTGTGGGCACTGATCATTTCAGCATGACCAACCATTTTCTGCCTCTCTTCAGCTTCCAAGCTGCATATTGTAGTTCAGGCATGGCTATTACGTAAAAGGAAAAGAAGCGTTTTCTTTGTTCTTTCTTTATAATACCTGTTTGGTCGAAACAAATCTTCAAACTAATTTCAGCCAACTATCTTTTCTCTGTTCTCTGAACTCCACTGTATTTACCTCTTTTTGTGGTACTTAACAAATAACAATTGTATGTGTATATCTTTCTCCTCCACAACATTGTAATGTACGTTCTTCTCGGAAGGAGCCACCTTGTGTGACCCCCTGCAAATGACTTGATACTACGTGAATGAATGAATAGATGAGCACATGAATGAATGAAAAAACGAATGGATGGTTATCCTAATGTTTTCTGAACTAAGCATGGAAGAAACTATTTCTCCTTCTGAAATCTTTCTGTCTTACTTTTCTACTTTAAAATTGTAGCTGATAAACGTAATCAAAGGTAATGGTTTTAAAAGGTGTCAATTATTGTCATTGAAAAATAGAATGTGTTTCATCCTTCTCACTTCCCATTGACTTTGTTTATCTGACCTCTGCACACTTCCTTTCATAACCCTCAGCACTCCTGGGAGTTGGCAGCTCCTGCTCCTCTGATGGGAGGGTTGTGAGAGTTAGAATGGGGCTTTGGAGTCCTCTTTCCCCTAGACTTATACAGGGCTCAAACCACTCATCTAAAACTTGAAAGGGAAGGAAAGTAAATGTACATAAACTTTTTAACCTTTCTTCAAATCACTGTGTCCATGAATTCTCTCCATTCTTTCAGTCATTCTGACATCTAGGATGTTTACATAACTTACACATGATATATTTACATAATTTATGTTTACATAATTTACACATGATATATACATTGTTTCAATCCCATTTTGGTGTTCTGAACTCAGTGATGCTTGACAGAGGTGTAAATGTGATGATCATTCTATCCCTTCTTTTTGCTTGGGAATGAAAATACTGGGGAAAAGGTAGAAAATTAAGTGCTTAAGTATGATGTTGGTGGAGTGAGTAGGTTCAGTAGAACAAGGTTTGGTGGGACCCTGCATACCTGGAGTCTACTAATGGTTTTGTCACTAATAGGCAGTGTGATCCTGGGAAAGTCATTTCCTTTCTCTGGGCCTCAGTTTCCCTTTTATTACCAGTCCTAAATTCCTTCCAGCTCTCAAGAAAACGTAGACCAAGAGAATTCTTGTGGAGGGTGGCCATTTGCATTTCTCAGTTCAGTCTTACAAGTCCAAAGCATAGTGGATTTGTATTATTTACCATGGTTAATTCTTCACTTTGTGAAGAATTATTCAGACCCTTTGCTTCTCATATTCCCCCCACCCCATGTTTTTTTATGATTGTGAGACAGGGAGGAAAGTGAAGAGATTGAATCAAATGTTACTTCTAGACATTTCTTGTTTGAGGAAGGAAGACTGAAATTGGTTGCTTAGCCAAACCTTTTCAATTCTTTGAGAATTTGATTTTCAGGTTTTACACCAATTTTTTCATTTGTCTGAAGAAGTCAAAATAGACAGAGTTTCTTTTGATGATAATGACATGAACATTTCATGTGCTTAATAGAATGATTTTTTCCTGGCACTTACACAGACGTAGTGATGCTGTAGTAGCAAGCTGACTAAGCCAAACCTTCTGAGCCACATTTATTCATGTATTAATTATTCATTTTTGGACCTCTTCCAAAAATAATATGGAGGCATATACAATAAAAGCTACTTTTTCAATAGAACTTTAAAACCGAAGATAAAATGGCCATGTTAATGATGCGGGCAGAGATCATCGTACGAGAAAGCCAGAGTTAAATGTCTTTCTTTCAACTGAGCACGTGTTTTACCTTTGAGATTACTGGCAGCCCAGGAGAAAGAGGAAACGTGAGTCACACAGCTCTCATCGTCTAGTAAAATAAGCGTGCTATGCATTTAGGTGAGACAATGTAATATTTTTTCTTATACCAAGCTCTAAGAGCAATTTAATATATGATTTTTATGCTAGTATAATTTATTTTCATGTTTTAATAGTACTTTTACAACAGACGTAGAGTTTTTATCTCATAAATTGTATTTTACATTAATGTTCAAATAAGGTTGATGGCATATTAAATAGTAATTATGAAAGCTTTCTACTTGGGTAAAATCAAGTAGTTTAGGTACACAGGTGTTTGTTTTTGTTTTGTGATTTTGATGGTTTAAGTACATACAGTGATGGAGCTTAGAAAATTAGATCAAATTGTTATCATGTTCCTTATATTGTCTGTCTCAAAGATTAACGGTTGCCTGCATGTTTTTTATTGCATTGGGATAGCATACCGAGTGCCAAACATATAGAAGCTCAGCTGTTCTTAGAAAAGGTAACCATATGCTTAAGCTACAGGGCAGGTTCGTGGCAAAGTAAACATTTTGCTGTACAATTAAAAAGTTTCCCTTGGATTCTAACCCTATGGAAGTCCATTCTGTGTGAGAGGGAAGTTGGCTGCTGAATATTTCAGACAGAGTTAGGTTTCAATATTTAGGGTAAGGCCAAAAGGAAAGGTAGATAACCTCCCTACATGGCTATGACTTTCTCATTGGGGGAGACAGTGTTGAGTAGAAAAGATAATTCTTAAAGTCCAAGGAGATAAAAATGATGTAGCAATGTGATCATCATAGATAACTGTGATGTAGCATTTCCCAAACTCATTGAACTGTGAAACTCTCTTTTACTCACAGTGTATTGATAGACCTTCAATAGGAGCTTCTGGAATGTAATTCATGCTGGAAAATGTGATATCACAGATGCATAAATCATTGTAAGAAATGATCAAAACTTGATTCATATGTTTAATATATAATAAACATTGACTAATATCATAAAGATATGTTAAAATAAGACATGATACATAACATATACCAGCAGTCTTCAAAGAAATGATGTCCTATTTGATGCTAGTTTGCAATGGTCAAGACCAAGATTTGAGTTTCGTCACCTCTTTTCTTCTCCAGGGTGCTTGTGGCAGGTAAGGCATAAAGAAAAAGCACTGGGCCAAATACAGGTGACAGTATCAGCTCATTACCCAAGGCCTTGCCAAATGGTATTATAGAGCAAGACTTGGCCTTAAAACCCAAGCGGACCATCCTCTTCTTCCTCATCTCTGCAAGCTGAACCTGCCCACTCAGGCATGGGCTGAGGAGCAGAATTTCAAGCAAGGCCTCATCTTCACCACACACACCCCACCCAGTGCTGTGCTGGAACCTAATGTTGTCAACTTGAGAGAACCAATTGTTAAATGTTCAGGAATTTTGCAAACCTGTTGTAAAACATAGCCATTATGAAAAATTAAATTTTTTAAACTACAAATAAAAGAAATTATATTAAAATAGGCAACATTTAGAGCTCATCAGCTCCCAATTACCTAGTACATTTTATCATTATTTATAGTCTTGAGATTCTTTACATCTATTTTATCCATCTGGTAGAAAAACTCCATGATCAGTTAGATATCAAGCTGCTAGCTTAAAATTGGCTATGGTGGGAGTGTTTACACCATGGGAAATTGGCTACCACTCCAGACCCTTTTTTATTTCTTAAAGAGTTAGTCGTTAAACACTTAGCAGCACTACTAGTCCACTCCCAACCGTGAGGAAATGTAGACAAAGAGAGCTTGGGTAACTGGTCAAAGACCATACAGCTTGTTAGCCAGGGGGACTGGCCTAGATCTTCCACTCAGATACTTTCCTTTATTGTCTCTTTATGTGTTGAGCTCAATGTCTCTACATGTGGGAGCCCTGCCTCATGAACAAACAGGATAGTAGGGCAGTGGTAGACTATGGTGATTGGCTAATGGAGGCATGAAAATAATTAACTAATTTATTCAGAAACACTGAGGTCTCTACTGTGCTAGACCCTTAGCTTGGAGCTCCTTGTGCATAAGGAGATCACAGACTGTGAGAAGACCCAGACAAGTCATCCTGGATTTCAGTATTATAAGGTATATGCAGTATATGCTATGGTAGGACAAATACAAGGTCTTCTGACAGTACATAATGGAGGTACCTAGCCAGGACTCAAGATCCAGGAAGTCTTCCTGCAAGAAGTGACTTCTAAACTGAGGTCTGAAGGATAAATAAGCCTTAGCCAGGCAAAGATCAAGGAAGGACACTGCAAGCAGTGGGAACAGCATGTGCTGGGGTCCAGCAGAGAGACAGAGTGCTGGGGAGTTCCAGTGCCTCAGGAGGCCTGTGAGCATGGTGCACAGATACCAGCAAAGGAGGCAGGAAGCAGCCTGTGGCGGACCGTGTGGAGCTTGGCCAGGTACGCTTCAGATGTTGGGGGAGGGAGGATTTTAAACAGGGAGTAATAGCTTCAGCTTCACATTTTATAATTCCTATGATGGCTATTTGGAAAACAGACTGGAGAGGGTCAAGACCAAAGGTAGAAGAAATACTATCCAGGGTACTGAAATATGGAAATCCAGCAGGCAGGGGGGCAGCTTGCAAGAGTAAGACTCCATTTCTTCCAGTGGATTTTTCACCTGGAAGATTAATAGTGACATCGTTGGGAGCAGCACTGGGAAAACGGTTGAGAGGACCAATTGCAGTGAGTTGAGGATTGAACAGGAAGCGAGGAGGTGTTGACAGTGTTTAGAAGAATCTCGGTAGAGAGGGAGGGATGGAAAAAGAGTGAAGGTCACGTGAGGTTGGAGGAAGGCGTCTGCCCTCGCCACCCCCTCAAAAGTGCCTTTGTTCTTTTCCTTCTGGCTTAGGATGTTCCTCCTGTCCTCCTGAGGACTACTTGATGTCCTAGTCCCAGGCTGCGACATGTAAATTACTTGGAGCAGCCACCCATCGTGTTCCCCCCACACACCAGACCTGGGCTTCAGAGCATCCTCTCCTTCCTCAGGCCTCCTTTGACAAAGTGTTAATTTCCTCCATTCTCAATTTTATTCAGAGTAGATATTTACCGGTCTTTGTGGAGTGATTGATTGATTAAGCCACCATTAGATGAGAATGACTTTTAGTACTTTCACATTAAAGAGGCATTTGTTAACTCAAATGAATCTAATTTGAGAATGTGAGGAGAAAAGCTATTTGGGGAGTGGAAGCATTTATGATTTCTTTTTAGTCACTCTTGCCCACTCAGCCCAGTCTCTTCAGTTTTCCCAGAGCTGGATGTGGAGGTGGGAAGGGGACGTTTCTACCCACCCCTCTCCTCAGGCCCGTTTCCACAGGAGGAAGGCACAGTGCTGCTCACCGTATTGCCCTCAAACCGGCTCCCCTTCCATTTCTGAAGTGGTGGACAGTTCATCAAACTCTCAGCTAAAACTTCCCTGTGGTCCTCAGCAACTCTCCACTGCTGCATCTTTGCAGCTCTGAGCTCTTGCCACACTGAGCTTCTCACACTTGCCCAGACAGTGCCTCTGGCATCACGCAGGCCCTCTTGTGCTGCATGCCTTTGCCCTGATGCCTGTCTCCTCCTGGACAATTCTTAGCTGTCCTTCAAGATGCTGCTCACATGTCACTTCCTTGATGGAAGCTTTTTGACTCATACAGGCAGAATGAGTTGCTTCACGTATCTCTCCAGTAACCGTTTCATGTTCTCAGGTAATTTGTCTGTTTACAAGCCTGTCTCTTCTAACTCGTGTGCTATTTCTGTATAGACTCACATCTACAGGATGAAGACGTGACTACATGACTAGGGAGGACCAGGTTCCTGGTGGGTCCCTGGAAAATGTCTCTCTATTTTAGGAAGATGTTCTCCATGCCCTTCTCTGGACTGACGCGGTTTGATTGACGCCTCAGTTCAATTTAGTGATGCTCAGTTGAAACCCAACTGTCTCGTGCATATCCTGTGACATCCCCAGTCTGCCATATACGTTTGACTGCCTCTCAGGAGGGCACACGTGAATGCTATTTCAACATGAAGCTACTTTTGTTACAGTCCCCTATAATTAGCCTCTCTATATAATGGCACTTGCTAAATCGGGAGCAGTTGGAGCAGGTGTGGGGGTGGGAAATAAGACTGATAGATTATATTCAGCTCAAACTCTCAATCACTCGCATAATCTGTTGCAGACATGGCAGATGGTGGAATGTTCAAAAGGGACTCCCAGGAAGGATACACAGGCCTGTGGAAGCAAAAGGCAAAACACTCAAACGTGACATGCAGTGGTCCGGCATGGACACGAGAGGGCATTCGTCCACTCATTCCCCCAATATGTTCTTACTCTGGCTGTTCTGAATGTTGGGGATACTGCAGTGCATGATACAGGCAAGCAGTCTTTGCTGTCAGGGAGCTTATATTCTTGTGGGAGGAGGCAGACAATGAACAGTAAACAAGTAAAGCATATAGGGTTTTAGACAGTGCTAAGTGCTGTGAAGCACAATAAGGCAGAGAAGGACAAAAAGGAGTATCAGGGGATTCTAATTTTAAATAGAGACTCCAGGAAAAGCGACACTAAGATGGTGATATTTAGGTGAAGGCCAACAATGGTAAGGCAGTGAGCCCTGAAGATACATGGAGGTGTGCAGTCCAGGCAGAGGGAACAGGAAGTACAAGGGACCTGATATGGCCGTATGCCTAGCTTGTTCCAACAACAGTCTAATAGGAGGGGGACAGATTATGTTGGATCTGAAGGTCATTTTAAGGACGTTGGCTTTTACTTTAAGACAGGAAACCACAGGAAAACTATGAGTCAAGGAGTAGCATCTGACTTTATTTTATCAAGCTAGAATGGACCTACTCTATTTGGTAACATTGAAATAACTGGATTTCCTAGATGAGGATAAGACTGAGCAGGACACAGCAGGTAGCTCAGATTCTATGTTGCTTGTCCTGCTAGTCTGCTGGGGTACTTCCTTCCCCTTTTCATTCGTTCCACAGATCTTTACTGAGAGCCTTCTCTGTGCCAGTCAGTGAGGATACGGTGATGAGCAAGAGGGATGGACTTCTTGCTTTTTTTGAACTTGCAGCATAGTGGGGAAAATTGACATGAAACAAATATAAACAAGGCCACTATGTGGTATGTAGGAGAACACTCTAGGAGCACACAATAGGTATGCCTAACTTATTCTGGGAACACAAGGGCATCTCTACAAGGCAAAGGGCATCTAAGCTGGAATCTGATGGCCTAGTAGAGACAGCCAGGCGAGGCGATGTAAGGAGAGCATTTCAGGCTGAAGAAGCTGCAGGTGTGGAGGTTCTGGGGCCAAGGTAAGCACTGCACCTTCTCCACCCTAACACATGGTGAGCAGCGGGTATGGCCTGGCTAAAAAAGAGCAAGGGGCTTGAGGGGTGGGCCTGTGGCATGCATGGAAGCTGGAGAGGAAGGTGGGCACCACATCATGAAGGCTCTAGAGGGGTTTATTCTAAGGGCAACAAGAGGCTACCAGATAATACCATGAAAAAGTATATTTTGAAAGCTCATTCATTCTGCTGCAGTGTGTTGGGTAAATTGTCGGGTGGAGACTGGAAGGACAGTGCTGTGCAGCCAGATAAGAGTGATGGAGGTTTTTGGCTAGCCTTGTGGCAGGGGCATGAAGAGAAATGGATGGATCTGGGGCATATTAGGAGGTCAAATGAACAGAAGTTGGTGATGGATTGAATAAGGTGGAAGGCAGGGGAGTGGGAAATATCACGGATAGCTCCCAGGCTCCTGACTTGGGTGGCTGGAAGGAAATAGTGCTGAATTCTGTCAGAGAGCACACAGGAGGATGAACAGGTCTGACGAGGAGAACCGGAGCTGGCTTTTGGAAGTTATGGTGCACCCATGAGAGATGTGTTACTAGCAGTTACAAAGGTGGATAGGAAGTGAGCATGGCGCACACTGGAAATACAGATTTGGAAAGACTTAGCATGCAGGTGATACACAAAGCCTTAGAGGTGGATGTGATCACTGAGGAGAGAGGCAGGTGATAAGGGCCTGCTTATCACTCCAAGAGATGCCCTAAGTAATGGCCAGACTGAGCTGGAGCTCAGAGCTGCCCCTCGATAGCCAGGAGAATGTGGTGTCTTTGGAAACTAGGGTAGAAGGGGCTGGCTCTGATGTGCTGCTGTTGCTCCTGGTTCTGAGTCTTGTCTTTGTGAGGTTGCTGTGGTTTGCTGCATCAGCCAGATGCGACCCTGCAGGCCTCCCTTTCAGGTCCAGAACAGACATATTTGCTGCTGCATCATTGAGGGAGGAAGAAGACAAGCTTCCTTGTGTGCTTCCTCCCCTCTTGCCTCACCAAAATCAGGCTGACTTTTTGTCCTGTCTTTCTAGATGAATGCACCCTAGAGAAGCTTTCTGACTCACTTAGGACACTGCATAAAGTGGAGAATTAATACTTTCCCTTTAAAAGGATTAAATGACATGTTCAGATGTGGCAAGTGTTTTTAATCTGATGTTCTTATCTGGCCATCTACATTGGATCATGATTTGATTTTGCAGATCTGAAAACTGAAGCTCAGGAATGGCTTTCTCAAGGACACACAGTGAGCAGGTGTCAGCCAGGACTAGATCTTGAACTCCTAGTCTAGTGCTTTTCTAGTTCTTTGCCCACACATATGCAGACGAAGCATCCCCACAGACACACCTACCTATGCTGCGCAGGCACCTACCTATGAAGCAACCACAGGTGTATTTCCCCCAAATAACACTAATGGAAGATATTGGAGGAACTTAAAACTTTTCTAAAAATAAAAGCACTTAGAAACTTTTCTGAAGATAGATAGTTTTGGGGAGTTAGACGCTGTTTGTCTACACTCGCCTCTCATGTGCTGGTTTTCTACTGATAGGCTGTGCAGAAACATAAAGGCAGACAGGATATTAACATGGACTTGCCGAAGTCAACTGAAGAGCCTCAACAGAGCCAGTGAGTCACACCTGGAAAATATTACACTTTATTCTCAAAATCCAAAGGATCAAAACCTATGGCAACTGGCTTCTGAACCTGTATTGCTTTCATTACTGTATAAGCAACAACACGCAGGCTTGCTTATGGGGAAAGCATAGGATCAAAATGATCTTACACTGAGTTAAAAGACAAACAGACCACTGAAAAGACAAAGGGATCCTATTTTCAGCATCTAAAGTCACTGAGGGAATTCGACCAGAGAACATTAAGAAGTCATCAGAAAGAAGTGGTATAAGGCCAGGCACGGTGGCTCACACCTGTAATCCCAGAACTTTGGGAGGCTGAGGTGGGCAGATCACCTGAGGTCAGGAGTTCAAGACTAACCTGGCCAACATGGTGAAACTCCATCTCTACTAAAAATACAAAACTTAGCTGGGCGTGGTGGTGGGCGCCTGTAATTCCGGCTACTCTGGAGGCTAAGGCAGGAGAATCGCTTGAACCCAAGAGGTGGAGGTTGCAGTGAGCTGAGATCGTACCATTGCACTCCAGTCTGGAGGAGTGAGACTCCAACTCAAAACAATAAATAAATAAATAAATAAATAAGAGAAAAAAGAAAGAAGTGGAATGTATAAAACAGGTTAATGGCTAGTAAGTGTTTGGAGAAATGCATTGCATAATTAATCAAACAAATGCTAATTTTTTTTAATGAGAGGTTGCTTTGGCCTGATCATTATTAGAAAACATTTTAAAATGAGACAATAATTCCTATTTGTGAGGATGTAGGAAAACAGAAGCTTACTTGGTGGAACCGAAGATTAGTGCAGGCCATTTGAGCAATAATTGGCTTAAGCATACACTCATGATTCCAGTCCCACCCTTATGGGCTGACCTCAGAACAGCTCTTGCACAGATCTGTCTGGAGACAGGATGAGGAAGTCCATCGCAGCATTGTTTGTGGAAGTTGGCAGCTGGACGCAGCTTAGGTGTCATTGCTGTGGGAATGGACAAGCCCCCTGTGGTGCATGTGCATTGTAGAATACTGCACATGAAGCAATGGGTGGATCTTTAAACGCATTGACCAGAGTTAAGCATGAGCTCTATAAAACATATGTACTAGTGGAAAGCAAAAATGCACATGCCACCATTAGAACACTGTCTATTCTTCAAGAATTCCTATTTGTCTAAGAACACATACCTGTCACATTAGAATGGATTCTATCAGGAGGCTAAGAAGAGGGAATGGGAGTCAGGATCAGGGATGAAGGGGAAAAAATAAAAAATAACTGCACAAAAGAAGTGCCTGCAATGATTCTTGACTGAAGCATACCATGAACTTAGGGGTGTACTGTACTCTACTCTCAGGCCCTGAGATCTGAAAACAAAACAACACAAAAAGTAAAGGCATGAGAATTGGAGGCAGGGGTTTCCACTTTCCATTTGAGCCTGGTTCCTCACCCTAGAATTAGCTGTTCATTCTCAGCTTTCTCATCTGTAAGATGGAAATAACAAATATCTTCCTAGAGAGAACATGGTTAGTACTGACTGAGAAAAGGAAAGCATCTTGCTTGGCACTTAGTAGGTGAGCAGTAAATATTAGGTTCCTTTCTCCTGTCCAGGGGTTCTGCCCCCGAAACCTCTCCCCTTGGCTGGGGCATCAAGACTTTACCAGCTGGTACTCTGTGACCATTCCCCTCAGTGGGCACTGCTGCTCACCATGCAGTATAAGACGACTGAAAGGACACAGGTTGTCCCCAGAAGAGGCACCTTGCAAGGTCAGTCTTCTTCAGCCTGTCAGCTCAGGGTGAGTAAAAGAGTGCGGGTGTTCCCAGGTTCCTGGGAAATGACATGGCTTTTCTGCAGCCTGGTGTTCTGGGCTTCCGCGCCCTTCTTCTTGCTCTAGTGAAGGGCTGGCCTGCTTCTCTTCGAGGCCTTAATTTTGTCTGCCTTACTTTATCCAGCCTGGGATTGCTTCCAAGCCCACGTAGACTTGCCAAAGGGGTTTTGCTTTCTCTTCTTTGATTATATCTAGTCTTAGAGAAAGCCCTTACCAGAGTTAGTAGCTGAAATTCTTCCAGTGGCTGCCCATAGTCTTTGGGATGAAGCCCACAATCCTTCCAACATAGTTATGTCCTCATTTCACCTGAATAGCCTCCTCTCTCCCCACTCACCTAAGACCTCAACATTTTAGGATTCAGTCACTGAAAGTTTATTTTGGCTCCTCTTATGTGTTCTGCTCTTCCTTTAGGGTGTTTGCCTAAGCTGTGCATTCATTTCATCAATACATTTTGTTAACCACCCACTTTATGCTAGGTGCGTGATAGACTACTCTTTCTGCAAGGAATGCCCAGCTGTCTCCTATTCATCCTTCAAGATTCAGGTAAAACATCACTTCCTCTTGAGACCTTTCTTGATCTCCTTCCCTATGAGGATCAGATGCCTGTGTTTGCATTTTTATGGCACCTCCTTGTCTCTTATTATTGCACTTTTGTACAGTTTTTTTTTGCCTTTATTCCTGGACTATGAGTGCTGAAAGTTTTAGAGCCACATCTGCCTTGATCACTTGGTATTCCCAGCTACTAGCTGGATATATAGTGTCACTCATTGAAATGAATAAAAGAATAGCATCTTTTTTTTTTTTTTTTTTTTTTTTTTTTAATACAGAGTCTCGCTCTGTTGCCAGGCTGGAGTGCAGTGGTGTGATCTCGGCTCACTGCAACCTCTGCCTCCTGGGTTCAAGCAATTCTCCTGCCTCAGGCTCCTGAGTAGCTGGGACTACAGGCCTGTGCCACCACCCCCAGCTAATTTTTGTATTTTTAGCAGAGACGGGGTTTAACCATCTTGACCTGGATGGTCTCAATCTCTTGACTTCAAGATGTGCCCGCCTCGACCTCCCAAAATTCTGGGATTACAGGAGTGGGCCACTACGTCTGGCCCACATAGCATCTTATAGCGCTGTGTGACATTGCCTTTTTAGATTAGAAGGGACCCTAGAGATAACTCAAGTCTGAGCCCTTCTTTTTCTCACTTTTCTATTAAAATGCTTTTCTTAGAAAAACAAAATATAATTCACATGCCATAAAATGCACCTTTTAAAGTGTACAATCCATGGTTGTTAGTATCGTAACAAGGTTGTATAACCATCTCCACTAGCTAATTCTACATTTTCATCACCTTCTGTAAAAACGCTGTACCCACTAGCAGTCACTAGGTTACCCCTGTCCTCAGACCTAAGCAACCAATAATCTATTGTCTGACTTTGTGGATTTGCCTATTCTGGATATCTCATGTAAATTGAATGGTATCATATGTGGCCCTTTGTCTCCAGGTTCATCCTGGTAGCATGTATCATTATTTCATTCCCTTTCACTTCATTTCATTTATCCTCTCATCAGTTGATGACTGCGCATTTGGGTTGTTTCTACCTTTTGGTTGCATGAATAATAATGCTGTGAGATGCATGCATAAATTTTCATGTGTTCATATGTTTTTAGCTGTCTTTATATTCTTTGGAGTGAAATTGCTGGGTCATATGATAACTCTAGGCCTAACTTTTTGGGGAATTGCCAAACTGATTCCAAAGTGGTGGCCTCATTGGTGATATACAACAGTTAAAATTTCTGCCCACCTTCACCAATGCTTATTTTCACTTTTTTAATTTAAAAAAATTAAGCCATCCTAGTGGGTCATGCCCTTATTTCTTATAGTGCTTCTCAGTGGAAAAGGAATTTGGTGTTTTTTTTTTCTTTTTTCGAGATGGAGTCTCTTCCTGTCACCCAGGCTGAGTGCAGTGGCAGGATCTTGGCTCACTACAAACTCCGCCTCCCAGGTTCAAGTGATTCTCCTGCCTCAGCCTTCTGAGTAGCTGGGATTACAGATGCCCACCACCACGCCTGGCTAATTTTTGTATTTTTCGTAAGATGAGGTTTCACCATTTTGGTCAGGCTGGTCTTGAACTCCTGACCTCATGATCTGCCTGCCTTGGCCTCGCAAAGTGCTAGAATTACAGGCATGAGCCACTGCGCCCGGGGGTACTATTTTTTCTTCACTAAGACTAGTAACTTCTACCTCATGGGTCACTGTGGGACAGAATGATGTGAAGGATATTGTGTTAGTCCATTTTGTGTGGCTGTAAAAAAGTACCTGAGACTCGGTAATTTATAAAGAAAAGAGGTTGATTTGGCTCACAGTTCTGCAGGCTGCATAAGCATGGCACTTGCATCCGCTTGGCTTCTAGGGTGGCCTCAGGAAGCTTTTAGTCATGGCAGAAGGTGAAGAGGGAGCAAGAGAGAGGAAGAGGTGCCAGGCTCCTCTAAATAACCAACTCTTGCATTAACTAACAGTGAGAAGTCACTCATGACCATAGGGAGGGCACCAAGCTAATCATGAGGGATCTATCCCATAACCCAAACACCTCCCACTGGGCCCATCTTCAACAATGGAGATCACATTTCAACATGCAATTTGGAGGAGACACACCTCCAAGCCATGCCAGCTATGAAGCACCTACCATGTTGCAGGCCCATGGCCAGTATTAGGTGGATGAGAGTCACAATTCCATGGCTTCTGATAAACTTCCCCTATGCATCCTGAGATTTCCATAGAGAGAGAAGATGAGGATTGTTTGGCTCAGGCCTTGGTTTTGTGGTGGCCTGTTTAGAGGGAGGAGTTCCCATGGTGGTGACCTGAGAGGGCTGGGGAACACAGCAGCTGGAAAAGGCCAAGAAGGCCCGGAAGCTGAGATCTCTCCAGCGCCCTTCTTCCCATCATTGATGCAGGGTTAAACATGATCTGCCCATGCCTGGAAAGTGCTTCATGTCACATCACAGATTGGCTGCTACACAGCCCTTCAGTGTAGGTGTGAAACCCAAATAAAAGCAGGCCTACCCCTGGAAATGGGGACTCCAGCTGAGCTGCAAAACAGAGAGCCAGGGCTTTGACTGTCCCCATCTCAGGGGCTTCGTTGGTGTGGGAACACTTAGCAAGCTGAGAGAAGGTTTTGCCATTCATTGATCCTATTCCGTATCTTTCTGCCAGGCCAAGTTACTCAGCTCCTAGTTTTTCCCCCCCAACTTGATAATCAGAGCTTCTCCTCCCCCTTATTCCTTCCAACTGGACCTTTGGGAAAAGCACCTGGCAGTGCTTAACGTAAAGGCAGCAGGAAAGAAGGTGGTAATGCAACCCTCTGCAGCTCTGCTGTCATTCCTCTGGACTGCAGAGTCGCCTTATCAATAACACTGAAGACTGGCCTGAGAAATGATGCTCCCTTCCCGCAGGACCCTGGGCTTCCCTGGGCTCTCAGCAGGCAGAGTGATGGGGCACATTCCATTTGACCTACCTTCCCCAGCAGCCTGCTGAT
The DNA here is from genome assembly GCA_963573385.1 of Cacajao melanocephalus. Taxonomy (NCBI): domain Eukaryota; kingdom Metazoa; phylum Chordata; class Mammalia; order Primates; family Pitheciidae; genus Cacajao; species Cacajao melanocephalus. The sequence continues at coordinate 80,472 of CAUYLG010010056.1, forward strand.
TCAGATTCCTGATAAAAAAAAATAAACACCAAATGTGCCTGCTATGAGCCTTTTAAAGTAGATTAATGCAAGCTTCCTATTTACTGTGAGCCCTGGGCTCAAGTGGCAGGCTTTGCACATCTGCCCCAATTGTCACTCACTGGACCCTTTCCGGCTGGGGCCCTGGGATAAAAAGGCTTGTTGAGTGGGCCAGCCCAGAGAGGCCTCCTTGCTAGTGCCTCTGGGGACTTGCTACAAGTACAGTCTAGCAATCTCAGCATTCCGTCTGTTGAGTTCGGATTAATTAAACCAAGTGAGGGTACATTGAGACTACGGGGAAGATGCGAGTTAGAAGGGTGAGACAGCAGGAATAGTGGAGTCCAGAAATGAAAGGTGTTGACGGTGACCACGGGTGGTTAGGGAGCTGCTCTGAAAAGTGTTTCCTCATCTGAAAAGTACGATGTTAAACTAGAACTCCCAGTCCCTAGATCTGTGCCTGCTGCCTTGAATATGCACATGACCAAAAGGCTGAATAATAAAAGGTGATATAGGCCGGGCACAGTGGCTTACGCCTGCAATCCCACAGTTTGGGAGGCTGAGGTGGGCAATCACCTGAGGTCAGGAGTTCAAGGCCAGCCTGGCCAACATAGTGAAACCCTGTCTCTACTAAACATACAAAAATTAGCTGGGTGTGGTGGCACACGCCTTAGTCTCAGCTACCTGGGAGGCTGAGGCAGGAGAAGCACTTGAACTCGGGAGACAGAGGTTAGTGTGAACTGAGATCGCAGTATTGCACTTCACCCTGGGCGACAGAGTGAGACTCCATCTCAAAATAAATAACTAAATTAATTAAAAAATAAAAGGTGATATAAAAATCTAGAAGGTTTTCAGGTGGGGAGAGGAGAGGAGGGGGGTTCTTATCACCCCCCCTCTCTCTCCCCCTCTTTTCCCCCTCTTTTCTCCCTCTTTTCTCCCTCTTCCCTCTTCCCCTCTCCCCTCCCCTCCCCCCTCCCCTCCCCTTTCCTTCCCTCCCCTTCCCTTCTTTCTTCCTTTTCTTCTGCCTATGTAAAAAATATCGTGATTAAATGATTAGTCAGGAACCAGCAGAGACAACTTATGGAGATCTCCAAGAACGCAGGGTCTGTGATATTTTCAGAGAAGGAGCATACAGATAGAAGGATTTGGAAAATCTACTCAGAGATGCCAGTTGGCGACAAGGGGGCTACATCTGAGAACATTTTCTGAAGAAATAAAACCATGGAAACCTCAATCAAACGTGATATCTTTTTTCATCCTCAGATGAAATTAAGAAAGCTGAATTATATTTCATTTATTAAAATATCAGATTATTTGCTTCTTAAAAAAATTTAAGTCCACAAGTATTTTTAGGCATGCATCATATTTACACGTTGAGATTTCCACTGTTTTCAGAGTAAAAAAGTCAGATGGTATTTTGATTAGAGAGAGAGAGAGATTGAGAGAGAAAAATATATTGGCTCTGTGTGGGCAAACAGCCTGAAACAATCATCCCAAACCTATTTTGGGGATACGGACTTTGTTCCATAGCAGTGACGGGGGTGCTGGGTCTCTGCTTGTGTGTGGAGTGACATTCCCATGTTTCTCATATACAACATCCGTGGGTCTGATGATCAGCCGTCCTACTGAAATTCTGATTGGATAAGCATTCCTCAGCTACTGAGTATCTCTCCTTAAAAAACACTCATCCATCCAGATATTTTGTTAAGGTGGTAGGACTATGGGTGCTTTTCTCTTTTTTCTAAACCTATGTATGGTCGGTATATTAATTTAAAAAGAAATTACTTCATTTTTTTTAAACCTCCAATTTTAAGTTTTCCCAAAGCTTACTAAGGCTAAGCAGGCTCCTCATGACCAAACGATAGTTTACAAAACACTGTTTGGTGATTAAATTGTAATGAGGCAAAACCATGTGTATTATCCTTTTGAATTTGTGGAATGAAGCACAGTGGACAGAGAGTGCTGGAAATAAACAGGGGAAGGAGGAACAAAATCCATACGTTTGAGATGGGTTTTTTGCTAGGACTGAGGATGGGGACTTGGTTGGGTGCTGGGGTATTTCTTTGCCTCCATTTATCTAAGTTCGCCCTAGCTAATTCACATATGTGTGCAAGACTGAAAAAAACACTTGGGAAACACAAATCTTGATACTGTAGGAAGGAATGTTTTTGGATTAAAGCAACAGATCTGGTTATCTTTGTGGATTTAGTCAACCGCAGGCCTCTCAACTCTTCCCTGGATCCTGTGCTCTAACTACAGATGATTCCATTATTCTGAATAGTTGTTTATAATGCACTAAATAGCTAAATGGTGGCCGCATCTCCATTCTGTGCTATATAGAAGAGACTTTTGCGAGGTATTATTTTGCAAAATAATAACAGAAGGGCTGTTCTGCAAAGAGGCTTGGGGACTCTGTGGTCCACCATTGTGGTCTGGGTTCTCAGCCTTGGTGATGGCAGCAGCAGCAGGCAGAGGTCTCCACCTCTGGCTGGCTCCTGGGTGTGCCCCAATACCAACCCTGGGTGCGCTGGCAGGAGACAGCCTTAAAGGAACCTGGGGGAGAAAAAAGAGGAAAAATTGGATGGGGGAAGAGAGAGGAGGCAGAGGCAGCTAGGGTCTGGAACAGAGGTGGGAGAAACTTCCTTACTGTGCTATATAGGCTAAACAGATGGGATGGCAGTGAATTTTTCCTAGACTCCTTCAAAATGCATCTTCCAAATTGGGCTGTTGCATGCTTTGATTCTCTCAGGTGACCTAAGTACCCAGCCTTCCTCCTGAAATTCTGATTGAATAAGCATCTCTCAGCAGCTGAGCATCTGTCATTAAAAACTGTCATTCACTACAGAAGGGGTGTTTCATTGGGGTGGTGGGACTACAGGTGTTTCTCTCTCTTTTCTAAACCTTACATACTGTTGGTGTGCTACTTTAAAGTAAAACTACTATATTAAAAAAAAAACTTAAGATTTCCCAAAGCTCATTAAGGCTAAACAGGCTCATCATCACCAAATGATAGTTTGCAAAACGCTGTTTGGTGATTAAATTGTAAATGAAGCAAAAACATGGATTGATTTTCCCACTAGGGAAGTGATTGCAAATTTATTTTATATTTTGTTGAAAATATAAAATATATTTGTAAACATTATTTTATATATATTTTAGAAGGTTTTTTCAAACCAGTGCTGAAGGATCTAACGCTGGAAGACATTCACATGAAACTGGGATTTGCACTTGGACTGGCCACTTGCTCAGACTTGGCAATTATTTCCCCTTGGAAATAACAAGAGTATGTAATTCACAGTGCACGAACATGTGCGTCAAGTGAGAGGTCCTCACTGAGTCAGCAAAATCTTTAGGTTAAGAAACAAAACGTGAGACATCTAGACCACTGATTCACTCATCCTGAAGACGTAATCACCCTTGTTCTTGAGAGCCTTAAATTGCAAAGTGGTAATTAACCCAGCTCTTCCCTACTCTGTTTGCATGAATGACCCAGGTGGGAAATTCTCAATGGTTCTTATAATATTTAGGGAAAAAAGCACGTTACTAATCAGAATTAATAATTGTTAATAGCAACAATAAAATGTGTATTATCTTAGCATCAGATGGGGGAATAGGACTGGGTTCCATCTAATCTTTAAGTCTTGGGTTTGTGCTGAGATAGTGTTCTTAACTGGCAGTCTTGTAGGTGACTGAGTGGGTGCAATGTGAAGGTCCGAATTCCTGTTTCTCCATTCTTGCCGTCGACGGAGCCTGCAGTGATGCTAGCTATGGTATGGTTTTTGTATAGTGCACACTGATTTGTTGTTGTTTTTCTTGGCGTGCCGTCTACTAAGACTATAAACATCTCCAGGACAGGGACTTTATCCTTTGACTTCTCTGCAAAGCCACCAGCACCTGAGCTTTTGTAGTTTGATACTGTGCAGCTCGTGGAGACTGATGGAAGCTAACCGGTGGCACTGAAGATGCTCACAAAAACTCTTATGAACAATTTGATTCTAGTAAGTGCTGGACATGATGCACCTTTAGATTTAAAAGCTACACTAAGGTAGCATTTGTGGCATGGAGCTCCAGGCTGAGCCAAGCACCAGGCAAGGGTGGGAAGAGTTTGGCTCCTGCCTTTGACACATATGTTCTTCCCAGGTGAGCTTGTGTTCCTCTTCTCTTGTTTCTAGAGAACACGAGCCCCCTGAAAAAGAATGATTATTCTGGCCCTGCACTGCTGTTGAGGCAGAAAAAAAGCTCCATTTGGTTCTCTTATTAGCACTTAGCATCGTGCTAGCCTGGCTGGTTTGCCGCCAGCCAGGCTTGTTGGAGGAAGGCAAGGATCCTGTGTGGCAGCCAAGTACTCTCAGGAGTGCACTGCACTGGAATTGCAGGACACGTTCTGGGTGTATTTGCCCTGGTAGCTCTGACCCTCTGGTGTACCTAGAGGATCCACAATCATGGGAAAGACATGGATTACACTAGACACAGTCTCAACTGGGCTGATTTTACCTTTCAGGGGATATCTGACATGATATGGAGACATTTTTTATTGTAACAACTGGGGTGGTGGTACTCCTGGTGGGTAGAGACTAGAGATCCTGCTAAACGTTCTACTCTGTCAAGCATCCTTATTCCCAAAGAATTATCTGGTTCAAAATGTCAGTAGTGCAGACGTTGAGAAACCTTGGCTTAGAAAGATGTGGTGGCTCACTTCTTGGTCACATGTTTTGGTCCTTAATGGCAGAGGCATGAACTAAATGATTTTAAATTTCCTTCCTAGCTCTTTAATTTTTTTTTCCCACCAAAAACCAAAAATGAGTAGACAATCAGAAAATGGCTATTATGAAAGAAAGCTGAGAAATGAGGATAGTTTAGTGTGAGAAAGTGAACACTGAATGGTCCTTTGTTAGCCTTCAAGAGTGAAACTGTGTTTTATATGAAGGATTCTGAGAAATTATTATTCTTTTTTGGGGGCAGTAGAAAAAGAAATGGTTTAAGTTGAGGAGGAAGGATTTGGGTTCAATCCAAGAAGACATTTCTGTGTGTGTATGAATGGTAAGAAATTAGTCTAAGGTTCCGAGGAGAGGTTTAAATCATTTTCATGGAAAAGCTTTAAGGAAGTAAAGCAGTACTCATCTGCTGGGGATAGCCTGGTTACGGCCTTGGCCCAAAACAGGCAATGAGTGAATGGCGTCTGAAGACCCCAGTGAGTCTCGGCAGCCTGAGGCTCTCTTGCCTTAGCCTTTATGTATCCCTCTGGATAAGAAATTTCACTATGACTCTTTTTTTCCTTAACATTCAGCCTCTGTTTCTCTTGCTCACCTCACCCATTACCTATCCATATCTGTTAGTAGCCATTTAAATGGCTGCTGACCTTCCCATTTACATCTCCTCCTCAGCCCCAGTCCCGTCTCTTTTCCTCCCGGGATCATGGACTGTTGGTTAAGAGCTTTCGAAAGCCAAGGCTCACAATGCATGCTGCACTGTGACTATGATCCACCAGCGTTCCAAGCAAGGAGTTCATCCCTTGCCTAACCCACGGTGTGATGGGTACCTTGGCTCAGGAAACTTTGCAAGTCACGTTAGCAGTGAATTTTGCTGCCTTGTTGGATTGCAATGCTACGTTTAATTTGCTGACCAATATCATCATCCTTAGATCTTTCTTGATGTTCCTCCAAATCTCTCCTGCCTGCCAAAGTTCTGAGAGATTATTTCCCTTGGAAAAGACCTTCCGGATGAGTTTGATTTTTGTGGTCTCTGCCCCATGTTTGTGACAGAGAAGGGAGGAAACGATTGGATATACTTTCTCCGAAACGTGTTAATGAAAAAGAAAGGAGGATACAGATATTTTTGTCTTTCCTATCCACCTTCTTTCCAACCTTATGTCTTCTTCTTCCAGCCAAGGGTTTATTTCCAAACATCCCAGGCACACTACTTGGGTCCTGTGTGGGCCAGTTTTCTTCATTTAGGGAAAAAAATCTGTTCCATAGCCACAGTCTGTGCCCTTCCCCAGGCCAACCTTTCCGTAGATGTTTTTGGTTGGCAAAAGTTAGAAAATTTGGCAAATTTTATACAAACTCATCCCTGGAGTGCATGCCTTCCTGCCGGTAGCTCATTAGTATTGCCTTTCCTGATGCGCTACTTTTTTTTTTCTCATCCTACTTGGTAAGAGTGTAGGCTTTGAAGTAGGTCCGGCCTGGGTTCTAATCTCTGCTCTAGCACTTGTTAAGTGACTGTAGGGTTCTCATGAGGATCAAATGAGATAAAGATAAATTACTTAACACAGTGCTTGGCAGGAGTAATCACTTGATAAATGTTAACTATGCATAATAGTTACCCAGAGAGGCTTAGAGCAAGGAAAAACCTGTTGGAAGTGGAGATGCCATGAAACCTCCAGCATTCTGAGGTGTTGTTACAACGGCAGAGCTGAGCTCTCAGCCTCTCACCCATTTCTCCATCCTGGCAGGCTCAATCGTGATCTTAAGTGGAGCCCATTGTGAGCCCCCAGAGGGGACCCTGGATTCTGGGGCGAGGGCCTGCTGCAGGGACAAATGTGTTCTGCCTGCCCACTCTGTGACATTCCTTGCCATTCTTTGCCTCACTTGTCACTGCTTGCTAGTTACCATGGCTAGTTTTCTGCCTGCCCGGCATTCTTTCCTCCATGTCACAATTGATTTATCAAGTCCCATTTTGGTGAGCTCTGGCTTCAGATGCTCTATTCATCCTCTTTTAGACCAAGGCAGTGGCCTCTCACACTGTAGGAGAAACCTGCTTCTCTCCCTATCAGCCTCCCGCAAGGCAGGGCAACAGAGGGCCTTGGCTTCCCTTGGCTTTAGGATGTGGCAGTTTAACATTTGCTGGGTCGGGAGCCAGCACCAGAAGCAGCATCAGCAGTTTCTTAGAATTTCGTTGTGGAGGTTTTCTGAGCCTTTAGCACCTTTTTTACTTCCCAAGACCTTTTTATGTCTAGATGATTTATGGGATGGGACTCTCTCAGTCACATATCTAGGGAAATTTGCATACATTGGGAACATTTACTGTGTGTTTTTTGTTTTTGAAATGTTTAGATGTGTGTGTGTGTGTGTGTGTGTGTGTGAGTGTGTGCCCGACTTTGTCTATATGAGGTCCTTGATATCCTAACATGCTCATTTGACTGACATCTACTGGTGTCTGGTCATCCTTTTAGGTAGGGGGATTTTGGGGTATCAGGGACCCAGAGGAATAACTAGGACACACAAGGAAGCACTTAGAGGCTTCTGTAGCCCTGGTTATTGCATCTGGCCAGGAAGCAAAAGCCAAATAAAGATAAGGAACTGGAGAAATAAAGAGCCATGGGTGGCGGGGGGAGTTTGCAGAGAGTCAGCAGACCCCCACAGACCCTCTAAGGCTGTGTAGCATCCCAAACTCCTCATCTTAACTCAGACTTGCAGAGAAGCCCAGACCTTCTGCTAGCCCACAGAAGCCTACACCAGGCTAATAATCTCTAGGATACCTCAAAAATGAGTTGAGATTGGCATTTTATTTTCTCCTTAACTATATTTATTCTTGCTTATCCCTAAGCAGGGAGCTCTTAGCAATGTAGAGCCTACTCAGTCTCAGCATCTGCAGCTCCTTAAGCCACTCGGGAGCAAGGAAGCGGAACGGCACGGCAGAGAGTCAGGTGTTGGACGTTCCTGTCAGGGCCTGCTGACTCCCATTTCTTGGAGGTTTGCTTTGCCTAAGGTGTTTTTCTGTTAGCAGAAAAATTCAGCTCTGTTTGTTTGTGTTCAACTCAGTTCCATTTTGACTCACATCAGGAAATTCTTTATTGCGTTTCAGTGACTGTGGGGGGACCCTGAGACTTTAGAGATGGAAAAGACAGCCTCTGCCCTCAGAAAGTTCCACCTGGAATAGAGGATACAAGGAGAACAACACCAATTTACTGTGATATCAGAACAGGGGTGCACACGGGCATCAGGGGAAAGCAGGGGAGAGCTGCAGCCTGGGCTGCTGTGAGGTGGGGTGGTTGGGCAGGACGAAGGAGACCAAGACCATTTCTCAGAGGATGTGCAGAGCCGAAACACAATCTGGAGTGCCTCTGGCAGACATCCTGGGAAGAGGGGAGAGCAAGTATGAAGGCCAGAAGTGGGAGAGACCTTGCTACCTTTGCAGAGCTGCCTATGTTAGAGAAGTCCATATGGGTAAAATGTAGAGGGTTGGGGGAGGGAGACTGGAAGAGAGAGGAGGTAAAACCGAGGAGAACGAATCAAGGGAGGCCATCACCAGGCAGATCTTGAAGGACCCCATGGGCCAGAGGGGTTTTAACATGGAGGTGATAGGTTTTCTGTGATTTTACAAATCTCCCCACTGGCCACCATGTAAAGGAGGGATTAGAAGCTGGAAGCAAGTCCAGGCCCATCACCACTGCCAGCCTTCACCCTAAGGTGGTTAAAGTCGTTTAGTAAGAGGACCCAAGGGCCTCCATTTCCATAGGAAAATGTATATACTCTGCAATGTCAACCAGTATAGTTAATAAAGGCCTGGGATACCAAACCAAGCTCACACAGAACTCATGGCTGGGAACTGGCTGCTGTTCTCCTCTTTTCTAGGATGGATCCCTGGAAGGGTTAACAAAATGAAAAAGGAAGCAGAGCCTCAGCTATGTGGCATGTGAAAAGATCTTGTGAAAGAAAGCAGCCAGAAAATCTCAGGCAGAGAGCAGAGGGAGGAAAAATATGCAGAGTAACAATGGATTATAGCAAAAATGTGAACCCTTGTTAGAGAAGACGTGTATGACTCACTCTTCCACCGGGAACTAAGCAGCGGAGAGCATGGTGGCTGCCTGCTGACAAGAAAGGTACAGGGGAATTTCAGTGATCTGAATTTAATTTATGTCAGCTTGTTTATGGAGTTAGGCTAAAGTTTAAGGTCAATACAAGGAATTTGAGCACAGAAGAGAGGAGTTGAGGTATCAGTTGTCATGATCCATGGTGACAAGTGGACTTGGCTTATGACGCAAAGAGGAGGCCAGAAATAGTATCTGTAGTGGTGTTGCCTTGGGATACAAAGGGTGTCAGAATGTAGTCATCGGGCAGCCTTTTATTAATCACTTAGCATATGGCAGGCACAGTCCTTAAGCTTTTACAGGCCAGTCCCTTCATCTTTACAGTGGCCTGGGAAGGAAGGTCTTATCATTAACATCCCCATTTTACAGATGAGAAAGAAAGCCAAGCTTTCTTTTTTACAGAGATTATGTAACTTGCTCAAGGTTACACAACTAGTGAATTGATGAGCAAGAATTCAGATCCAGGCAGTCTGGCTCTAGAGTCATTCGTAATTATCATACTATGCCTTCTCTCGGAGTGATTTGGGTAAGCAAGGTCAACCAGTTAAACAGTACAAAAAAGGCTGTGCATGCTGGTCAGAACTGTTCATGGGCAGCATCTGAGCATTTTGACTGTATTGAGGATAACAGGGTAGTAAGGAAAAGCCACAAAGAGAAAAGCCGAAACAAGAGCTCTCAAAGCAACACACACAAACAAGATAGTGCAACCTTGCTGCAGGCAGGGAGACCCAGCATCTTCAAGAGGAAGCGTGGGCAGGAGAGTCTGGGAGGGGAGGCGGAGGTCGTCTGTCTACTGGGAAGAGAACTCTCCAAGGGCAACATATGTTGGCGCAGCGAGGGACATAAGGCAAGGACCGGCCCAGGAGCACTGCAGCCTAGTGTCCCCAAAGCTCGGTCTTCAGGACTCCATCCTGACAGTAGGAGGCTGACTGTGGTCAGAACCAGTTCCATCCTGGCCCGGAGAGAGCTGGGGCAAACTTGCCACAGAGGCATCTCATTGTCTGTGGTTTCTTTAAAGGCCCGAGTTGTCTGATAGTTTCGTTTGTTCATAGCCTCTTAGACTGTGAGAATTGGAATGAAATGTCCACCTCTGATAGTTTGACTTTCTTATGTTATAGACGTTTCAGAATGAGAGGTGCTCAGCCGGGTCACCTCCCCGGCTGGTAGCAGGGATGGAAGTGAGTCCCTGGTGTCCTGAATCTTGCCAGCATCCTTTAATGAGCTGACTGTTCTGACAGTCCCCTTTTATGAAGCGCTCAATTCAGATAACCAATTAAGTGGCTAGTTATGGATTTGAAATCAATGAGTTCCTGTGTTAACAATTTATTTTTTTTTGTTTGTTCTTTGCTTTGTTTCCTGGCTTTCTTTTTCCCCTTTTGCTCGCTTCACCCATTCCATGTCTGATTTCTCCCTTGCTTGGACTCCTTGTCCCCGTAATTTTTCTACTCTGTTCTGGGTGGTTGTTGTTTCTTTTTCTCCTTCTGGGACCTCCTTCCTCTCCCCTCCTTTCCTTCCTTCAGCCCTCTCCCCTTCTCTTTCTCCCTCTAGTTCTCACACACACATAGGCGGACACGCTCACGCTCACGCTGGCTCACGTTCTCTCTAGATTTAGAGAGAGACAGAGACAGACTGGCTCCATCCTCTCCCCCTCAGGAGTGCTAAAAACCAGTCCATCTGCTGTGGATCTGCTTATTATTTGAAATTTTGCCTTATGGAGCAAGAAGGAAGCTAGGATTCCTGTATTTTCTCAGTCTCCTCTTTAAACACAGGGAAGTAGATATTTCTCACCTAATAAGCACATTAGTAAAAACTTGGCAGGGCACAAGGAAGCCATATTGACATTCTCCTTTTAGGGGAATTAGTATAGTGCCTTTTGCAGATGGGCACTTAATGAATTTTTGATGACTGAAGTGGTGATGCATGCTAGCCGTGGCTTAATCACAAGCTCACTGACTCCGTGGACATCAGTTTTCTTTCTTTATATTATCTGTCCATGTTGAACTGCAGAGATTTTGCCAAAAGGAAGAATGAGGATAGAGCAAGTCAGTCAGTCATCTCGAGGCTAAAGTTGGAATCTGAGAGAGGTTCAGGGATAGAACCTCAGACTTTCAGATCCAAATGGCCATAACTATGGAGACATGGGGTAGGCTGGGGAGGCAATGGTGTTTAGGCTTTGAGAAGGAGCAGCTTCTAGCTAGGATTCCTCCTAAAAATGTATTCTTTCCTAATGGTCCCCGAATGGAATTCTACCGGTGAGGGCTTCTCAGTGGTGGCTTCTGTTCCTAAATGGGCACACCAGAGATGATTAGATGCAATTCAAGTCCTGTCCTTCCTCATGCAGATATGATTTTGTACAGGGTCCCCCACCTCTCGAGGGAGCCCCCCAAACAGGCTCAGGTAATCTTGCATCTCCATCAGCACTCCCATGCATGCCCACTCCTTCTTTCCAAGTCCAGCTTTGCTGAGGCACTGGTCCTCTTGTGCGATGACATGACATGAGATTAGCTTTTCGCAGTCTGTCCCTCCGCAGGCCAGAGCTATAAGGGGTATTCCATTTGAGTCAAATTTCAGTTACAATTGACAAGACCTGCTCCCCAACTTCCCACAATGACCTGGCTGTTCTTCTCCTTTGTGGCTCTTCTTCAAACCATGGGCAAGCCTCAAGCTAGGGCTCACAGGTCTAAGGTTCTGGTAGAAACTTGGACACAAGCCAACTTCTAAACAAGGCTGGCAAGAACAGCCCTCCCTGCCTCACAGCAGGGCTCCGTTTGGAAAATGCATATGAAGTCATTTGAAAAAGGATGGAGTGCTCTAGAGAGGAAATATCTTTTTAGTTCTAGTCTTTAGGTCTTCGAGTTAGTGTTTTTACAGTTGGATTGATGAGTAATGTTCTCCATCCACCCTCCTCGGGAGCCACAGATCACATTTTGTTGACTGGTGTTAGAAATGTCTTTGGATGCTGTGGAATCAAATTCTTTCATCCTTGGGGACTAAATCCAAAATACAGACCTCACTACCCCACTCACTCCAACTTCCTGAGATAACCTGCCTGCGTAGGTACCATAGTCTGTTCGGGCTGCTATAATAAAATATCATGGCTTGTAAATTTATTTCTCACATTTTTGGAGACTAGGAAGTCCTAGATCAGGGTGCCAGCATGGTAGAGTTCTGGTACCTGCCCGCTTCCTGGTTCATAGATGGCTGTCTTCTCGCTGTGTCCTCGCATGGAGGAAGGGGTGACAGCTCTCTGTGTTCTCTTATAATTGCTCTCATATCATCCATGAGGACTCTTCCCTCATGACCTAACCATCGCCCAGATGCTTGAGCTCCAAATGCCATCACATAGGGAATTAGGTTTCAGCATACACATTTTTAGGAGACATAAACATCCAGCCTATATCAGTAGAACTGAATTATTTGGGCATTTTCCTAGAGTTATATAAAGGCATTCTTACTTTTCTTGAAGGAGGAGCCAGGGAGTTGTAAAGAAAAGTGACATGGCCTCAAACCTCTCTGTCCTTTCTGGATGAGGTCTTTATGTAGGGCAGAGCTGCCCTCCTGGGGGGCAACTGACAGCGAGTGGAAAGGTTTGGGGTTGTTACCATGACATCGATGCCGGCCCAGGAATACAAAACATTCCCCTCTCTGCTTTCGGTCTCCACTGGAAAGGACTGTCGTGCCCAAAATGCTGAGAAACACGGCTGGGATGTCGTAAAATCATAGAGAGACAGAGATGGAAGTCCTTTCAGAGGCCAGAATTCCAAGCCTTCCTTTTACAGAGGAGAAAATGTTGGCCCAGAAAAGGAAAGTGGGCTGCTCAAAGTCACGCAGCTAGCTAGTGGCAGAGCTGGACGGGAGCCCAGCCCTCGGGTTGCCAGCCCAGCATGCCTTCTGCAGTGTTGGTGCGGCAGAGAGCCGGGGAGGTGCGGTTGTAGGGGCAACTCACTGAGTATGGACTGCAGGCTCCGGCTGGCAGGGCTGCCGGGCAGCTGCTGATTGTATCCATGACGCTGCCTTCTTAGAGGCAGAGGCCCTTGAACCAACCTGTGGCCCCCTAAGCCCACTGCTGCCCGAGGCAGGGTTAGGATTGCAGCTTTCCTTTGGAAGAGTAAATTTGCTTGTTTTGCTCAGATTTTCCTTCTGCCTCTAAAAGACACCCCCAAATAACTCTATTCAGGAACAACATTCATTAGCTTAATGAAATGTGGAAACTTCCCGTGGGATGGAAGTAGGGGTCTCTTAGTGAGAGTCCCCTGTTGTGTGCTCTCGTGCACGAATGGAGGGGAGGCTCCTGCTGGGTGGGTGGCAGGAGGCTGGAGGTCTATTCTTAGCTCTGTTGCTATGTGATGTTGTGCAGGCCACTGAGGCTTCTTGTTCTTCCTGGTTCAATCAGCACTCAGCATTCTGCCTCCTATGCCCCGCCTTGGGCGTCACCAGCCATGTCTCTTCAAAGTGAGGTGCCTCAGCTGGTGGGATGAGGAGGGAACCCTGGAATATCTAGATGTGTCAGTCACAGTGTGGATGGGAAATGAATACCACACTCAAATGAGGTAATTGAAGACAGTTTAATAAAATAAATATCTTTGATGGAGGGGATCGGGCCTGGGGTACCTAATGGTCTGAGGGCCCCTCTGTTTCCCGTTTGGAGGCCTTCTTATCCCTTCTAGAGAGGAGGCTCGGGGGCTGGGTACCTTCCTCTTTTTTCTCTAGATTCATTCTCCAGGTTCCTCCATCTGCCATGGAACTCAAGGTGGGGAGGAATGCAGCCCTGGGCTGCCTTGCCTCCAGCCAGGCAGCAGGAACATGGCACTGGGTCTGATTCCCTGGCTCTCCCCACCAGGTCATTGCTGGTTGGCCATATTTCTCCCCTGAGGCTACAGCTCCTGTTGGTGGCTCTTTCCACAGCTGTCCCTTTGGGTTCTGGTAGCTCTTCCTTCCTGTGCTCCATTTAGGATGAAGGATGTAATGAACACAGTACTATCTCTTAGGGAGCACAGAGTCTAGGGGAGGAGGGATCTGCACTTACCTGGGATCACTGCTCAGTGAGAAAGGTCTGCAGTGACACGGCCTCCCAGCAGTCAGCAGAATGGCAGGGACAGAAGGCTTCTTAGTGGCAGGGGCCCTTGATTTGACTCTTGGCTAGATCTGGTGGACGCAGTCAGTATAGACACTATAGGCAGCAGAAATAGCACAGGCAGGGGCACCACTGAGAATGGGAATGACAAGGCACACTGAAGAACTCAAATTCTTTTCTATTGCAAATAGTAGAAATGAAACCTAAAAGAGCCAAAAAGAAAAACAATGAAAAAAGAAATTTGTTGTCTCCAGTATTTAGAAGGTTGAGGGACTGCAGGTGTGATCGGCTTCGGGTACCCACAAATGACCCTTAGGTTTCTATCTCTCTGACTGTCTGAGCTTGCTGCCTTCTAGGCACCTACTTCCTAGGCAGGCTTTCTCCATTATCGAAGGTGGGGTGATGGAGGTGGGGAAGAGGAGGAAGGGGAGTCATTCCTGGAGTATTAGGCTCACGTGTTCCATTTAACTAGTGAACCTAGAGAAAGACAGATGCTTCTGTCCCAGCCCCCAGATGGCAAATCTTACGAAAAGATGGTACTGCTGGTGTCACTGGCCCTCCCAGCCATGGGGTGAGGAAGGAGATGCTTTGGCAAGTTCTGAGCCCAGGTCTTTCCTTGGGCAATTACAGGCACAGAGTCAGTACTCTTGTACCACGTAGAGAAGATTCTCCCAGGAAAAAAGTAGTTTTATTCCCTGAAAAAGCAGAGAGGGCAGGGCATTCTGGGAAGACCAAAAATATAGCTCCAGTGGTCCATTTTGCTGGAAAGAGCTAGAGAGCAGGGACCAGGTAATGACAGTGTCTCCTCTGTCAATGGGGAGTCCTCAAAGAATTTTAAGCAGAGGAAAGACTTAGCCAGACTTGCGTTTTTGAGATATAATCTGAAAAGTAAAGCTAATCTCCAATTACAAAAAAAAAAGAAAATAATGAAAAACCATATACTTCCTAATGCCAAAAAAAATGTGCTTGGGATGATCTGCTCTTCAAATTTCCCTGTTTTGCTCTCTTTCCCAAACCCATCCAGGATACCGGCTGCATCATCTAAGCACCGAGCAGGATCTGCTGGTGTGTATTTTCAGATTGCATTCGATTATTACTTGTTCAGAGCCTGAACTGTTTCAGCCTGGGGATTGAGGGCCAGGACCCATGTGCCTGATTGCTGGGTTGGGCTCAAGTTGAGATGTCTCTATAGAGCCAGGAGTATTTGGAGGCAGATCTTGGCTGGAGTACCGACAAGCAGCCTCCCTGAGCTTCTGCTTTCAGGCTCCCCTCGTCGTGTGCCTGTGAGTCACAGGAGGGCTTTGTCATACTCAGCGCAGGCCTTAGCCACACGCTCTGCTCTCCTCACGGCAGACAATTGGTCCTGACACTGTCTAATTGCAAAATCATTTTTCATTTGTCAAGACCCACCTGTCTCTGTGCAAAATAGAGACTGACAGTCGAGTGGGGGTGGACATGTATCAGTGCAGAGGCAGCAGAGACATTTTGCTGAGTGACTGCTGGGGCAGAGCCTTCTAGAAGGCGATGCTGGGAGGGAGTGGGGCTAAGGGCTTAGACTCCAAAACGGGATTGTCCGAGTTTAACTGCAGGTACTGCCCCTGACTAACCGTGTGATCTTGGGCAGGTTGCTTAATTTCTCCAAGCTTCGACTTTCTTATCTGTAAGATGCAAGATAAGACTACCTGCCTCATAGTGTGTGTGGATGATATGAGATGATTATACAGCATTCAGCACAGTGCGTGTGTCAGTAAATGTCAACTCTGATCAGTGTTCCATTTCCCAGCCTTTTGATTAGATAGATTCCTGTTTCAGATTAGATCTCTCCCTGCTGATAGATATTATTCTTCGAGGGTACTGCACTGTCAGTGGGTGATTGGATTAGCTGCTGGCCCAAGCCTGGACAGAGGAGGTGAGAAGCTTTCTCTGTGGCCGTGGCCTCTAGGGCACATCCTCATGACCAGACTTCCTTCTTACCGTGAAATTCCCAGCCTGTTTGGAAGGAGTAGAGATAAATCCAGAGCTGGAAGGGACATGTTATTGATTTAATTTGCGGAAGTACTTGGTATACAAATATTTTTACAGGTTCCTTATTTATTACCTCAGGCTACAGGTTTCAAACCTCAATATTTTAATGTATCTCTTCTCCTGGGTTTATCTACAGTAAAAACATATGGCTTATTTATCTGACAGAGGGTATTTAGGACAGTGTATATATAATTTTTTGGATTCTAGTTTTCTGGCCTTAGGGATCTTTCCTTTCCAGTTTGGACCAGTGGAGAAGTAGGACCTCACTATTGGAAGGATGGGGATCAAATTGTTAGCAGTTTTTAGTGATAAAGAAAACAAAACTTGGCTTGTGGTCACAATGAGGTGTTCTGCGGTTTTCACCCCGGAATTAAATTTGCCTATGTGGTCCGAAGTGGGGATAGATACACCTGGCCTCTCCCATAGGGAGAGAGAACTGAAGTTTAGATTAAATCACTTGCCCTAGGTTGTAGGGCTAGTATGTGGCAAAGCCCAAATTTCAATGTATGTCTCCATGCTCTTTGCCTCTCCACTCGGTTGCCTTTTGGGTTCAGGTTCTTCTGATTTTCTTCTCTTTTAAGCCTCACCACAACCCTATCAGATGCCCATTTTGCAGCTGACAAAGCTGGAGTTCAGATGGTTTAAGTTTCTTTCCCAGAGTCACCCAGCCTGAAGTGGTACGGCAGAATCTGGAGTACAATAGCTTGGCTCAAAGCCTTTGCTTTCCATCATGTTCCACCCCATGGCCTCTCCTTTGGAAGCAGAGACCACCAAAGGTGCAATGATGCCCACTGCTGTCATTGTGACCATCCGTGGGAGGAACAGTGGGGGCTCTGGAAATGTAATGCAAGAGAAGGAGAAGAAGAAAAGGAATTACAGTGGAGGCACTTTGGATGTTTTTCTTGGCTGGAGTAGACTCTCTGAGTAATGCTGAACAGGATGTAACGGCTCTTTAGACTTTGTTTTATTTAACTGTCTACCGGCAAGGTTATGTGGATGAATGAATTAATGAGCGCTAACCCCTTAAAAATGCAGGTTTTAGTCTTCACAGGTGTGACAAGCTGCCGTTTGTTCTGTCTTAACTGAATTGGACCACTCATTTTCTTTTTTAGGGATATGAAATAAAATATAATAATCTAGAAAAGAGCAGCTCCCCAAATTTGGCTAATTTATGTCATTCTTCAACTAAGAGTTCAACTTAAAAGGTGTGTGATAAAGCCATGTCCCTCCTGCTCCCCAACCCCTGACAACTGAGGGAGGGCACCTTCTCCTTTCCCCACTATTTCCCCACTGCTGAAGGAAAAGCTAAAATGTAAATATATATGGTTGCTCATTTCTTTTGAGAGCAAAGGCTCATTCTCCCCACTGCAAAGACAGTCTTGGTTTTGTCACTTTTTCTGCGGATGAGGCAACATGTTGTATAGAAGTTGAATACCTGGGTTTGAGTTCTGGTTCTTTTGCTTTAGGCTCTTCTGCTACTTACTCTTTCTGGGTCTCCATTATCCATATACAACAAGTAGATTGTAAGAATACCTGCCCCAAACTTTTGTAAAGATGGAATAAAATAATGTGTATAAAACTATTCTCCCTGGCACATATTACAGGCTTAAAGTGCAATTCATAATAATAGTAATAGTAATAATGGTCATAATAATATAATAAGATAACAAAACATTTTTCTTTGAGGTTGTCATAAGTGGTTAGTTTCATTTTATACCTTAGTAGATTAAGAGTTCTGGTCACAATTCAGAGATGACTCCAAGAATGAGAAATGGGACTCACATATCTTGGGTAAGAAACACATTCCTTGTCAGCTCCATAGACTCCCATCCTCTTACCTGGGCTCATTCGCATCGCCAGGGCATCGAGGGAGGGTCTGTCGATTTATCCCTGGTCCAGAGAGGCAGAGAACTTGGACACTCTCTAAGTTGTAAATGAGAAGAACTCTAATGAGTCTGTAAAAAATAGAGAAGGTATTGAGTTCTCCTACTAGATGTATGGTTTCCGGATTCAACATGGAACAAAACAAGGTGGCATGTCCACTCCCCACTAAAGTCTGAGCCTGTCCTGGGCTGAGTGGAGTTTTGGAAGTTTTTCAGCCCTTTTACCTGTCAGAGGCCCCCTCTTCCACTGGTCATTGGCCTTCCAATTTGTATAAATGGCTGGCAGAGGAAGGAAATCCATGGGCCAAATCCTATAGGTTCAAGCTATGTACTGTATCTTCTCACACTTCCTCCAGCAAAAAACAAAGACAGAAAAAAAAAAAAACAACTCAATACTATCAACTGGCTTAGTAAATGAGGATTCAGGAAGAAACACAATTTTCATATAACATGAATCCTGCCCTAATTTTTTCCATATACTTCAAGAAGGAACTTGACAAATACAGCAGGAATGGAATGCCCATAGAATTACACTTATCACTGAATTAAATAGACTTTTACAAAAGACTTTCTTGATTACAAAGTACTTTCCCGTGTGTTTTCTTACTTGGCATTTTATAACAATTCTGTGAGATGAGCATGGTAGGTGTTATCACAGTTTTATAGGTGAGGAGACTGACACTCCAAGTGCTAAGGGATGTAGCCAGAATTTTACATTTGCAGAAAGAAAAGCAAGGACCCACGCCCTAGTCTTTTGACTCTGTGTCTAGTACCCTTTCCATGATGCCATGCGTAGAGCAAGTAGAAAAGCCCGCTTGCGCAAGGTCATGAGTAGCTGAGTTCTTGTTCTATTGCTCCTTCCAGCACTCAACTTCCACTTTTAATTCCTTTAGAGCCATTTTTCTGAAAAAGTCCACTGTTCCTTACCCTAGTTTAAAATTGTACTTCTTAAATCTCAGAGGAGAAAGGAACCTATGGCAATCCATCCCCTTGTCTATATGTGGTTTGACCTTCAGTGACCTTCAGATGGAAGCCAGTAGTTCAAAAACAGTTCTCAGTTCTCCGTAACTGACTCTGCCATTTCATGACCCTGGGACGCTGACGCAATCCACTTGTGCTAAATGTTACATACGCAGACCCCCACATGGCCCTTCCAGAGATGAGAACTGTGACTACAGAATTCTTTATGGAATTTATTAGGGCTATGAAAATGTTCAGTCGGGACCTCCATAACCATCTACTCCAAGCATCATAATCCCTCTTCCTTCTACTCATCCTCATAGGAAGTACTTCACAATTGCATGCTCATGGTTTTTTTTTTTTTTTTTTCTCTTTTTCAGATATTGGGACAGTTATGTTCAAGGGCTAGTGCACTTTTAGAGCAACATAACCATTGTAAGCTTTCTGGCCTAGAGCCTTAGGTCTTACACATTGACGTATTTGAGACTCATTAAAGGACGTTGCTAAAATGCAGATTATAGGCACCAGCTCTTGAGACTCTGGTTTGGAGGTTCTAAAGTTGATATCAGGAGGCTGCATTTTGGATGAGCTCCTTCAAGGATTCCGATGCAGGTATAACTCGGAAAACAGCTCATGAGCTGAGCAGTAATTTTAAATGATCGCAGATACAGGCATGGACTCTGCCGCATGGCAGGACTCAGTACATACTAGCTGACCAGATAAGTATATTGTTCAATTCAGAGTAGATTTTTCTTAAAGTGACTTTTCTACCACTACTAGGCATAGAAGAGATTATTTTTTATAGTAGGCAAAGGGATTGTTCTGAAGATCCTCTGCTGGGGAAACAGATTTGATCACGAGCAATGTGTTAAGTTCTGTAAAGAACGGCCTAGGACATGGTCCAATAAGTAATAGGCTATGCAACTCACTCTAAAATGCAATACCAAAATGTACAAAAAACAATCGCAACCCTCAAGGGATTCTGTCACTCACATTGAAAAGATCACTAGCCATATTGCTGTGACATTTCAGAGAAAGGAGCAATCATATTCAGCTGGGAGGTCTTGGAGCATTTTGCAGAGAGGGAGGATGTGGCAGAGACTTCTAGGCTGAGTCTAATTTGGTGAAGTGGGAAAGGGGAGGGTGTTGCAGGTGATGGTGTGTATTGTAGCAGAGCATAATTGTGAGAAAGTAACGTTTCTAAGGATAGCAGTGAGTTGGTTGGCATGGTCAGCACTTAGGAAAGCAGGGAAAGGGAAATAGCTAATATAGAGATGTTACATATATATGTAATTTTATTTAATTCTCACAACAGCTCTACAGGGAAGACAATACAGTTCATATTGTATGGGAAAAAAGTTCAGAAGAAAATTAGTCACACAGCTAGCTCAAGGCAAACCTGGGGTTTGTACCCAGCTCTTGTGAATGCCAAGCCTGAATGCTGGAGAACTCACCCTGCCATCCCCTTCCCCAATAAAGCTGCTGGCAAGCCCTGAATGTCAAGCTTAGGGTTTCATGTTCACACTCCAATGAGTGCCTTGCAAAGAAGGTTCTGGAGGCCAGGTTCCATCCCAGAAGTCTATCCAGGTCTCTTTCTGTATCCTTGCATTTCTTCTGGAACTGCTAACCTGAAGAAAACTGCAACCATACCATTTTGGCCTGTCAGACCCTGTTGGATTTTTGTCGAGTGCTAACAGAGTATCATGGGCAAGCAGGTGGAGAGTTTTGCAGATTCATTCTTCAGCAGCAATTTTCTAATTAATATTGTCACCACATGGCCCAGTTATCTTGCAGGAGCAAGCAGGTGTCAGCAGTGTGTGGCTGTGTGTGTGTGTGTGTGCAAAAGTGGTTGATAAATCAGCAGATTTTCCATGTGAACAAAGCCGGGATCACCAGCTGACATATTAATTCTGGGACTCAGAAAACCCAGAGCAGGGATAATGAAATGTCTTGCCTGTAAGTAGCAGGCTAAGAAACTCCTTAGCTCCACTGGCAAGAGCGGCCATGCTGACATTTCTGTTATCGATTCTCCTAGAAATTTTGTCACTGCTCTTCTAAGTAGGAAGCAGTGGTGATGGCACATTCTTTTCCAGTAAAGAATCTGGTCAGTCGATTCCCAAACAAGCAAATGTGATAGAGGTGGCATGAGAGTGACTCTCTGGTTTTCCAGTAATGTGTGTGTCCTTATTTTGCAGATGCGATACCAATTTAGACAGAATTTTTTTCTTCCTAAATTACATAGCATTTCCCCATGTCATTTAATCCTTGCAAGGATCCTTGGAATCAAGTCTTTATAATCATCTCCATGTTGCCAACGAGGAAACTAGGGCTCAGAGACATTGACTGTCTTGACTAAAAGTGAAATAAAAATTAATGAGTTTGGGAAACACTAGAACCCACATTTGTGCTCTTATATATGTTCATCCATTAACCTGTTCATTTATGCTTCCACTTATTCATTAATTCATTCAATGTTCATTGATCACCTGCTACATTCCTAGCATTGAGTTTGGTTGTGGAGCTCCCAAGATAAAAATGTGGAGTACTTTGAGCTCCTTGAATAGAGGGCTAATACAAGAGAGAGCAGGTCAATTATTGGCTCATTCTTTGGAACTCTAACTGGTATGATTTCCACTCACATTTAAATCCAAATAAGCAATATTAGGAACCCTTGAGTCTTCTGGCCAATTCTCCACTCCCTAAAGATATTTCACCCTTGCTTATTTATCTGCACACCCCTGGATATTCTATTACCTGCCCTAGGTCAATGTTTGCCTTAGTTCAATATTAATTACTTCCTGGATGCATGCATTTCCTTTATCTTGGTTCCTAAAAAGAACATTTTAAGATGTATTTATGCATTGAGTCGACATCAGATCATTTTTCGGCCTAAGTCATCTCCTCGAAGGTTGTCCCTCACTCCTTTTTCCCTAACGTTCATGGGAAAGATGATTTAATTCCAGATTGTCAGAACTGCTGTCTTATAGGATGAAACCTGCTTCTCCCTCCTCCATGCCCCCTCTGCAGTGAGGTTGTAGTATTCATATCACGGAGTACCTCGGATTATAGGTATGTGCCTACATGTCATATCTTCTTTGTAGATGGTAAGTTCTCTGAGAGAGAGAATCAGGGGTATTCATCCCTGCATCCTCTACAGAACCTAGCACATTCCATGATCTGTTAAATGTGCTCGAGAAATGTTTATAAATAGAGGCCTCAGATGGGTAAAGCTCGTCTCTTTAAAAGACTGGTTCTCAGGAGCACTGTGAGTAATGGCCTGAGTGCCCTCCACTCTAAGGAGTGCTGTCTTACCAGTGACTCCACCAACTACTTCCTGACCTGACGAGCTTCTTTTCATTAGCCACAATCTTTGCATTGCCAAGCACTTCCTTTTCTCTCTCCCATTTTACTTAACCATTCTTGAGCTCTCCAGATCCTTTGATGAATAGACACGTTCCTACTTAGAATTAAGTTGGAATCTTTGATCAGAGCATCATGGTAACTCATCAGACCACATCTGAGGTTTACACTGGTTATGTGGTGGCTTTTCGGTTGCTCCTGGGGGTTGTTTGTGTGGGCATTGAGTGTATTCTTAAAGGAGCACTCCGAAACCTGGTCAAAGTGAGAAAGGACACTGATGTGCCATAGTAGGGACAGAGAATCAGGGAGAGAGTGGAATGTGAACCTCTGTGTTCAAATCAAAGACATGGTTGGGGCTGGGGATCCAGGACTGCTGCTGCCTGGGAATGGAATGGGGATTTTTGACTTGGTTAGGCAGGCCAGAATGTTTATTATTGAAGGCTCAAGCTTCTCTGAAGGCAAAATTACCAAGTTATTAGGAACTCTCATAACAGTTTACTCTGATTTATGGACATGTTTAGTCAGCTCCTTATCCTCCGTGAGTATGCAAAAGTAGACTGCAGGTGTCTGTTTGGAAACGCTGCCATTTGTTCTGTAAGGATGTCTCTTCTTTGGAAAAGGTTGCCACTGAGGTTATCGGATTTACCAGGAACTAAGAATTTACCTGCATCTTAGGCATGTAAGGGGAAGCTGGTCTAGAAAAACCAATTATGTTAAGACTTTGGAAAATATTGGCCTGTAGCTGGGTCCCACAGTTTTGTAGTGCTAAAGGAAAGGAGTCGTGCACATGGGCTTTGCTCTTCTAAGGACCTCTGTTAGATTACATCAAGCTACTTAAGGCTTGCATCTTTCTGTTTCCTCCTCTGTAGAGAGGACACACTGGTTTCTAAATATTTAGGTTGGTGCAAAAGTAGTTGCAGTTTTGGTCGTCATGTTCAGTGACAAAACCGCAAATTCTTTTGCACCAACCTAATACTTATATACCTTCAGGACCAGATAGGCTATGCTATTAGGAGAAGTGTTATTGAGGTGTAGGCTAATAGTAAGGAGAACTGGAGGGTGCAGGACCTGTACAGAGACTCAAAAAAAAAATCAGTCTACCAATTTGTAATCTCTGTTCTAACGTGTTGGATCTTCTCCTTGGAGAAAAAGTAACATAACAAGTTCAAGTTATTGTTATCGTTAATACATATACAGTCAACAGAATTATTTTAATGCTCCTGTGGATAGAGGCCCATACTGTATAATCCTATTTTGTCCTGCTATAAAGGAATACCCGAGGCTGGGTAATTTATAAAGCAAAGGGTTTTGTTTGTCTCACAGTGCTGCAGGCTGTGCAAGGAGCATGGCACCAGAATCTGCTTCTGATGAGAGCTTCAGGAAGCTTCCATTCATGGCAGAAGGGGAAGGAAAACTGGTGTGTCACATGGCAAAAGAGGAAGCAAGAGAGAGAGAGGAGAAGTGCTATGCTCTTTTAAACAACCAGCTCTCACATGAACTAATAGAGTGAAATCTTATATATTATGTATTACTGCAGGGAAGGCACCAAGCCATTTATGAGGGATCTGCCCTCATGATCCAAACACCTTCTGCTAGGCCCCATCTCCAATACTGGGGATCAAATTTTAACATGAGATTTGGAGGGGTCAGCTATCCAAATGATACATATACTATGTGCTGCTGAAGAATGCAAAATAATTTTATGACATCATCTCTATTTTTGAAGATTTAAGTATTTGGTCTAATTGCATAGGCAGATGTCCATCCATCCATCTATCTACCCCTCCCTCCCCCGTCCATCCATCCATCCATCCATCCATCCATTTACCCCTCCCTCCCTCCATCCATTCATCCATCCACCCATTCAAGAAATATTTGTCAAACATCCAGTGTGTGCCTACTTCAGGGTTGGAATCTCAATATGGGTTTACAGTGGTACACAAAAACACAGGGTCCCAGTCCTCATGGAGGTTATATTTATTAGGCATATATTAAGCCCTTTAAGAGATCTGGGGGGACACAATCAGGGTTAAAATGTTGGCCCTGTCCTCATGTTATTCATGCATTGGTAGGACCCCGACGCCTGGCATGCAGGGGTAGTTGCTAGATTGGAGGCGTGTGACAGTAAAGAGAAGCAGTGTTTGTTCCCCTAGGAAAAGATCAAGGAAGACTTTGTAGATGAAGTAAGGTTTAATAAGTCTTCAGATTTTGATAAATAATGCCGTTTCTAGACTAATGGATAAAGGTGCATTTTAAGGGAAGAAAATATGTGAAGGCACTAGAGGTGAAAGAGGAGGAGAGGAGGTGACTGAAGTCTGAGATGAGACATGGAAAATGGGCTGGGAGACAGCACAGGTAGCGGACATTGGACATGTCCTATTAAGGAATTCGGGTTTTTTTCTTGTTATCAAGGAGTCATGAAACATTTTTGGCTAGGATGACATGATTAGGCTCTGGCAATAGCTTCCTTCCTCTCCCACCTTAAAGAGGCTCTTCATTCCCCATTCTTCTCCCTTTTTTTCTTCTGCCTCCGTGAGCAACTGTCCCTGCGTTTTGCCCCCATAGCCTGAAGGCAGCTCCTCTTTAAGAACCTTTGACCTTCTTCCTTCAGGATTCTTCTGTATGTGTCTTCATCAGAATCTTTCTCTCACCTGCATTTTCCGTGTTCCTATGTGGCTGGACCCTTCTTCCATTTCTATAAACATATGTGCACAGTTCCCCCTCCTAAAATCAAAGTGAAAAGCCTTCTCTAGCCAGGCCCAGAGAAGGTACTTCAGTTAATGATCATGGTTATAACAATTGCTGTTCCTATGACACTGCCTTATCTTGTCCTTTGGCCTCACTTCATAGCCATTCTGCTTAGACTTTCTCCCCACTCACTGATTCTTAACCCCTTGCAATCTGGTGTCAGCCTCATCCCCCAGTAGGATCTAGCCTATCCTCCTGATTGCCACGTGTCTTGGCCTGTTCTCAGCAATCATGTCCTCACCCCTCTGCTCTTCTGATGTGCTTGAACCAGGAGATTTCCTGAACTTCCTGCAGGTTAGGCTAATTTTGTCACCCTGCATGTGTGTCTCAGAGAGCCTGTGGGTATCACAGCCCACTCTTCTTGCTGTATATGCCTGGGATTGCCTGTGAGGTTGTCCTTTGAGCCTCAAAGGCCAGGACCATACCTCCCTCATTTTGGACTCCCAGTTCCTAGAATAACCAGTACCTAGGGCTGCCTGGTATGGTAGCCACTAGCTACGAGGGGCCATTAGCATTGGACACATGGCTAGTCTGAATTGAGATGTGCTGTAAGTGTAAAATACAGGTGAGTTTCAAATATTTAGTACAAAAATGTAAAATATCTCATTAATAATTTTCAGTAAATTATATTTAACATTATTATATTTTGGATATACTGGGTTAACCAGAATATGTTATTAAAATTAATTTTACTTGTATCTTTTTACCTTTTTACTGTGACTATGAGAACATTTTAAATTATATATATGGCTCCCATGATAGATGTATTGGAATTGCTGGCCTAGAACATTGCTGGGAAAAGCAGGCTTAAAAACATGGTTGCTGAACTGAGTGGAGTTGAGTTGGGTGGTGCCCTTTCTTTTGAGCCTCCGTTCCTGATGGTGGTGGTGAGCCCATTCTTGGTTCTCCCACCTCTTGCTCTTTCTCCTCTCTTATCTCCTGCCTGAGTACTGGTCACTCCCAGATCTGCACCTTTATGCAACCCCTGTGTATCCAGCATGTTGAGGCTGAGCTAAGAGGATGAATAAACTCACAAGATATATTGATTTTTTAATAGCAAAATGAATGAAATTTAAAAAAGAAAAGGAAGGCATTGCTAGCACATGACACGTGTTAGCCATTGAAGGCATCTGTGGCAAGGTGACCTTTCACAGGAGCTCCTGAAGGCGAGACACATAGACTGGCAGGCTGGCAGGCACAGCCCCTCCACCCACTTACATAAAGGCCCCTGTGAAATGGAGAGCAGTATTTAAAGTGCATGGAAGGTCATGGATTTAAAACTGAGAGACCTTGAAATTTAGAAGTGTTTTCTTTCGTAACTGCCTTGCTTGGTCTCTCCAGGATGGGAACAGCAGTGCTGCAGGGCTGGCAGGGAGGCTGAGGCCTGGCAGTGCCAGGCTCTGGAAACAGCTTCTGTGCCTTGAGCTCCCAGACCCTTGAGTCCTGTTCCTGGAGAAAGCAGCTGCCGGCAGCCGGTGCAGCTCCAGGCAGGGCGGGGTCCTTCTTAGCCTGAGCACCATCTCTCTGTTTTGAGGGCTGCAACACGCGGTGGTTACAACTAGGAAACTTGGGTTCTCTAACTGCTACCTCAGCTTGCCCTGAGACCCTGATGAAGTCCCCTAACTGCTCTGGGCCACAGCTTAAAAGCCCTTTCCTCTGCCTTCTCAGAGCTTGGGAAGATGAGTGATAATACAACGAGAAGGAGTCTGAGATTCTCCAGGAAAATGCAAGGCCCTAGGAAGAGTTTTTGTTGTTGTTTATTTTCTTAGAGATGGAATCTCTCTGTTGCCCAAGCTGGTGTGCAGTGGCATGATCACCGCTCACTGCAACCTCGAACCCCCACCCTCAAGCAATCCTTTCGCTTCAGCCTCCTGAGTAGTGGGGACCATAGGCGCGCACCACTGCGCCTGGCCAAGTTTTTAATTTTAATTTTTAACTTTTAATTAATTAATTAATTTTGGAGATGAGGTTTTGCTATGTTGCCCAGACTGATCTCAAACTACTGGGCTTAAGTGATCCACCTGCTTCAGCTTCCCGAGTAGCTAGGATTACAGATGCATGCCACCATGCCCTGCATTAGATAGAATTTCGTTATCAGGCAAGCTGTAAAATATTTAAACAGGTTAGGGTAATCCCCACCTCTGTTTGCCCCCAGTCAGTAGCAGGGCTTAGATGAGTTAAACAATAGTAGCAATCACTAATGCTTACAAGGTACATCCCTTGTTCTGGTCCCCTTGCTGGCTAGACACACCTGTGAACTGGACATTAATGTTGGCACTATACTAATAAGAAGGTTGATGCTAAAAAGGTACACAGGTGAGAAGCAGACGTGGAGCCCGTGTGTCTCATGCTCTTTTCGCTGTTACCACACACAATTCTCTGGGAAGCCGGGAGCCCCAGAGCTGTGTTAGGAGTTCAGTCTTTATTCAACAATGATCTCTTCCAGCCTGCTTTTATGTGGCCCAAGAAATACTATGATTTGATAGGTAGACGGTAAGTGGGCCTCTCAAACATATAAGGGCTCAATTACATTCATAAATTTCTAGATAAGTGAACTGGACAAGACTCTTTCAGCCCATTTTGTAGATGGCGCACCTGAGGCTCAGCATGGTTAAGTGGCACCTTCGAGGTCATCCAACCTGGTCAGGCTGAGTGTCTGGACTCTGAGCTGTGACCACTGAAAGGAGCTGTTGCTTCCCTTCGCAGAGGTTTAAAATTGAGTGGAGGTACCAGAGGCAAGTACGCAGAACAGATGGCTGAAGTCAAGACTCATTCTGCAGACAGAGAAACTGGGTTCCTCAAGCAGTGGATCTCCCTGACCAAGTCAGGGGCCGAGTCAGAATGCTTAGTGATTGCTTCTTCCTCCTCCTTAGAATCAACTAGAATGCTCCTCTGTTCACTCTTGGGATGACTGACTCCTTGTCCTCCAGATCTCAGCTCAGGTAGCACCTCATCTGGGAGGCCTCCGAGTACTGTGTCCCTGTTTGTCCCTCACTCTCTACATGTCACCCTCGTTGACTCTCCTTATATTACTTATCTCTGAGTCTTATTTCTTTACTTACTTGTTTATTTTCTGTAATTCCTCATTGCAAAGGGACCATAAGAATGAAGATTCAGTCTTTCTCTGCCCCACTATATTCAACATTCCAAACAGCCCCCGGCACATAGTAGGTGCTTCACAAACACTGGTTGAGTGGATGGATAGTCAGGGAAGGAAACTTTTGGTGAAGATGACATGTGAGCTAGGTCTTCAAGTATGGGTAAGACTTCAAAGGAAGGGGGAACACGTGAGCAAAATGGGCCATAGGGAATAAACAAGGCATGTGTGTGAGCATGTTTGTGGTGGGATGGGAGCTCATGAGTAAGTCAGACTGGCTGACACAAGAGATCCTCTAAAGGGAGCAGTGGGAGATAGGGCTGGGAAGGCGGGTCTGAGCTTGTTTGCAGGGACTATGAGTGCCAGGCTAAGAGGTGACACTTTTGTCCTATGGACAATGGGAGCCACTGAAGGTGAGTGAGGTAGGGAGGTGCATGGCTATTTGGCCTCAGCATACAGGTGACTGAGATTGAGAAAGCAGTCAGAGACCTCTGCATCACAAGGTGATGACCTAAGCAAAGGAGGCCTTTGCCTCTATGAGTCCCTAAAAGCCAGGTTGGAGCCCTCTGCTTGGGAGCTGTGTTTCCCTGCCACCGTGTCAGTTGTCATATACCCTAGTGGAGTGCCCGAGGGGAGGGGCAGGAGAACTCTTGGATGGGCTGGCACTGCGCCCCTGCTGCTGTCAGAGTGACTCAGATCCCCTCCTGGCACCAGCCTGCTCAGGCAGTGCAAGCTGTTCCTTTGGCTCCTGGAGACTGGGCTGGTTCTTCACTTCTTTCTCCCCTAGGATTGAGGCCAGGGAGGAGGGGTGCGGGTTTCTGTGTTTCCACCCTTTTTTCTTCTCCCAGCACAGGGGTATGAGAGGAGGAAGTGGAGGCTGCTTTGCTGGGCTCTGGGTTCATTCCCTGTGATCCCTCTGGGTTGCTCTGAGTCCTGCTCAGCACATACACAACAGGATACCAGGCGTGCTGGACAAATGACCAGGCAATGTGGTACCTGACTGCAAGGGTTTCCTGAAAAGTTACCATTAAAAACTGGGTCAGGTGGACAAATGCAGATGGAACATCGGCAGTGATTTCCTCTGAGTAATGACATGCCCTAAGATTGTCAGCACAGAGAGGACTT
Source organism: Cacajao melanocephalus (assembly GCA_963573385.1). Lineage (NCBI taxonomy): Eukaryota > Metazoa > Chordata > Mammalia > Primates > Pitheciidae > Cacajao > Cacajao melanocephalus. Next base: position 109,568 of record CAUYLG010010056.1, read on the forward strand.
AAGACACAGAAGCTTTGTACAGCACCTTACAGCTTACAAGATCCTTCCACATCCTCAGCGTCAGTTATTTCTTGCAGCTGTCCTGTGAGCAAAGTGGCATTTCTATTTTTTTTTATTTGAAGCTCAGAGGTGTTAAGCCATGTGCTAAATGTCACATAGATATTCAAAGTCAGAACTGACAACCCTAACCTGGGTCTTTGGGTTATAAGAGTTTTAATGCACGAGGTCGGGCGTGGTGGCTCACGCTTGTAATCCCAGCACTTTGGGAGGCCGAGGCAGGCGGATGACGAGGTCAAGAGATGAAGACCATCCTGGCCAACATGGTGAAACCCCGTCTCTACTAAAAAATACAGAAGTTAGCTGGGAGTGGTGGCATGCGCCTGTAGTCCCAGCTACTTGGGAGGCTGAGGCAGGAGAATTGCTTGAACCCAGGAGGCGGAAATTGCAGTGAGCCGAGATTGCGCCACTGCACTCCAGCCTGGCACCTGGGGACAAAATGAAACTCTGTCTCAAAAAAAAAAAAAAAACAGAAAAGAGTTTTAATGCACCATACCATACACTGTGCCCCTTCTCTGGATTCTTAAACATTGGCATTCATCTTATGTTAACCCTTCCTTGGGTTAACCCTTCCGTCACTTGCTAGCAGGGAGAACGCTAATGACCACTGCAGCCTCAGGAGCCAGAAATGCTTTCAAAGAGATAACATGCAGGTGACCAAACATCGGAAGTACCTAAAGTTGACCATGTTTGATCACTCATTGACCAAAACATTTCCAGTTATTCCTGTTCATCAGCTGTTGCCAATTGTACTTAGCCTGGCGTATTATTTTAGGTTGAACCATATGAAACTGTCATTTTTGGTGGTCAAAAATAGTCACATATTGAAAGTATTTTGGGGTTCAGCCTAATACATCAAAGATACTAAATACACATGTGTTACTTAATTTGGAGGAACTAGAACATTTGGGAGTTCAAATTTTCAAAGCACACTCTGCTTCCTCAATCTATGTCATGGAGTGAATACCAATTCATAGCTTTGTTGGAGGGTTAATGAGATATCGTGTCTAGAAGAGCTTACCTGGTTTGGTGCCTATGAGATTATCTCTACATTAGCTTTATTTGAATGGGCACGAGCTCTGACCTTAACATTGCAAGGGACTGACAGTTGCCCTCAAGAGGTTTATAGTTTGACAAGGACCGTTCAGACATGCCCATCTAGAAAGAATGTCAGGTGTTCCAGAGTCTAGCGCCTGGACATGTGTAGTGTTACGACTATGGCCCCAGAGTCAAAAGGCCTTGGTTAGAATCTTAGTTCTGCCATTTACTTGATCTGTGACCTTGGGCAATTTAATAATTTCTCAGCCACTTAGTTTTCTCGTTAGTGGCACAAGAATTACAATATGCCCACTTCATAGAGCTGTGAAGATTAAAGTAAGATAATGAATGCCAAGGACTTAGAGTTGTTCTTGGCATGTGGAAAGTGCTCAGTTTAGCTACTACTATTATTATTATAGTTATTATTAATATTCTTATTTCTCAGATGAGAGGGAGCATTAGAGTAATCGTTGCTCAAGATGGAATACTCTGCTGCCTACAAGCTCTGTGTTAGGTTCACAGCTTCTGAGAATGCTGTCATCTATGATCTCCGAAGCTTAGGACTACTGAGGAGAGGGCTGAGATAAGGTGTTCATCTTCAAATGCTTCACAATCAGAAAGCAGGTTTAGAAATTGCTAGGGAAACTACGCTCTGTGATGAGGTCTTGAGGCCTTGATAAGAAACTGAGGGTTGAAAGCCAACATAATTATCCTCAGCCACCCAAAACATCTATTGTCCAGCTTCCCTGGGTTGAGCGAGACTTCGCCTAAAATGCTCATGGAAGGAGAAACTCAATGGATAGACCTTTATTATCTCTGATTACAAGAAGGGCTCTGCAACATTTAAGGGAATACAGCCCACACAAGACTGCTGTCAAGTCTGATACCAATTGCAAGTTCAGGAGTCCCCAAGACTACTCTTAGGTTTAATCATTTGCTGAAATGATTCACAGAACTTGCTGAAAGATGCTATCCTGGTTATCATTTGTTACAGGCAAAAGGAGCGTTGAAATCAGCCAAGGGAAGAAGCACATAGGGTGGAGTCTAGGAACAATTCAAAGTGTGGAGATCCAGCTGGGTGCAGTGGCTCATACCTGTAATCCCAGCACTTTGGGAGGCCCAGGCAAGCAGATCACCTGAGGTTAGGAGTTCGAGACCAGCCTGGCCAATGTGGCGAAACCGCATCTCTACTGAAAAAAATGCAAGAATTAGCTAGGCATGGCGGCAGGCACCTGTAATTTCAGCTTCTTGGGAGGCTGAGGCAGGAGAATCACTTGAACCTGGGAGGCAGAGGTTGCAGTGAGCCGAGACTGCATCACTGCACCTTAGCCTGGGTGACAGAGTGTGACTCTGTCTCAAAAAAAAAAAAAAAAAAAAAAAAAGTGAAGATCTCAGTTGTTTTCTCCCCATAGAGTCAGGACAGCATTACTCTTATGCTACCAATGTGTGACAATACACGTGGAGTATTGCCAGACAGGGAATCTCACTCCAGCCTTGACATCCAGAGATTTTACTGGAACTCCATTGCCTAGGTGGTTGACTCACCTCTGTCTCCAACCCCTCAGGAAGGCAAGCTGATACCATGTGATTCAAAGTGTCCACCTTCCAGCACATTGCTGCTGTGGCTCAAAACCCACACCATAAATCACACTGTTACTCTGCCTGGCCCAAGGTCCCTTGCAAACAAAGGTACTCCTTTCAGTCATGATATACCAAGGGCTTAGAGATCACCTCCAAGAAAGGAGGATAGAATCAAACCTCTTTTTTGGAAAGGTTAGTTTCTTTACTATGTGTAGGCTCTGGGGACACTGAGATAATGAGACACTGCCCCATCCCAGGGAACTCATAGTCTACTGGGAGAGGCAGGTTAGGTAACCAATACAAGTCAGCCAGTGTGTAGCTGTGCAATTGCCCAGGCCCACCCAAGGGAGCTGCAGCGAGGTTCTTTCTTAAAGAGCAGGTGCGGCCTGTGAGATCTACAGGGATAGTCTGATGACATGGGAATGGGGTTGGCCTGATTAGTGAAGTTGGTGTTGTAAGATGAGACTTGTACAACGTTTCTAGAAAAGAAGTTCTTGGCTGATGACAGGCTTATCGACTCGGCTGGCCCAGAGGATCTCTATATCCAGCTTACCTCACTTGCTCACTGACTTTGGGGTTGGGGTCAGTGGGTGCGGCTGGCAATTAAGCCTCCTGGAATAATTGGGAAGCTCAGTATCTCAGTAATGGTTGAAGCAGCGGTGAGGTTGAACAAAAGCAAAAGAGTGATTGGGAACAAAAACCTATAGACATGATTATTCAAACTACCAGAGATCTATCCATAAACCGCCCACCATTGCAGCCCTCACTTAGAAACGGCTCTCTTGATGATTATGGCTGCTGCACAGGATACGTGAGAGGGCATGGGCGTTCTCCCCTCTCCTGCTTTTAGCAGTTGCCTGGCTCCCTCAGGAGCAGGAGGAATGGAACTCTTGGATGCTCTTTGGTGTTATTTGTTTGCTTGGACAGTGCATGGCCTCCATCACACTCATTCCCATCTTTCACCGCTCCCAGGAATTTGCTTATTCTGCCGTTGACGTCAGCATCAACACTTTGATGGAAACCTAAGCTAACCGTCCTTTACTCCTTTATATGCATTTCATTGTGTATTACTGGCTGTCACATTCACTCTCTGGGTCCCTGAGGATGGTAAACTCTACCGAAATAATTCAGAGGGATGGCTGCACCTGTCAACCTGTAGAGACATGGGCTTTTTGGGAGAACTGTTAAGTGTTAATGGGGAACTATAAAGACCGCATCTCAATGTGAACCTCTGCCTTGGGGAACCATGGTTTGATGCCCTAGGAATTTCCACGACCTGACTTAATTTCACCATGAGGCCTCTTTTAGGGGAGCTGGGCAACACCTTGCTGGTGCCAATACTTTATTTTTTCAAGAAAAGCAGCAGACTCCTGCTCTCATCTCAAAGCACCAAGATCAGGAGCGCCACCCCTTTTTTTTTTTTTTTTTTGTCTAAGCACCAATAGCAGGGGCCACCTTTGTTTTTTGTTTTTTTTTTTTTGTTTTGTTTTGTTTTCAGAGAGAAAATATAAAAACATCAAACTTCTGAATAGTTTCAGGTTTTTACATTTTGTGTTTTTTATTTTCAAAAACACATTTTTTTGGTATCTGTGTATATGACCCATGGCAGTAAGAAAAGGAAAACTTAAACTTGGTTCATTCAATGTATCAATATTCACTGAAAATGTCATAAGCCTGGCACTGTTGGGGTGCGGGGAACTTAAGGAGAAAAAGACAAGGTCATAGTGCTTGAGAAGCCTGCCGTCCAGTAGGGGAGGCAGACGTGTAAATGACTAACCAAGTGGCAAAACGGCTGATACTACCAAGGGGGAATAAACAATTCTTCTGCAAGTAGTGACAACCAGGGAAAGGTTCCCAGAGAAGGAAATGTTTCAAGCAGGCCTTGAAAGAACACTAGAGCTTCGCAGTTGGAGAAGAGAGACAAGTTATTCTAGGCAACAGGAGCCACACAGACAAAAGCAAGGAGGTGTGGGAATGCATGGTGTGTTCGTTGAGGACATAGAGAGCCAAGGCCGCCATCCAGTGCTGCACCAGCTGTGTACTGCACAACTCCAGGAGAGGTGAGTTATCCAGACTGTGATATGAATGGTGCAGCCTGGAGTCATGCAATATGGCAGCCTCATGGAGGGCACTTGGGAGAGATGGGGGAGGTGTAGTGAAGAATCTTGAGAAATTTCACTTTCATTTCATCTGTCGCCTTGGCTATCAATGAGCAATTGCTCAGCAGATATTGGCTGAGCAACTATTGAGCACCTGAGGTTTACCCTATCTCTGCCATTCTCATGTACTGCATAAGCAGGGGCTATTGAGGACTGTCTGGTTATAACGACAGTGCTGTCTAGCAAAGGTTGGCACCCTTCAGACGTGGGACACATTATTAGGCACACTTCAGTGACAAGTGAATGGATTCATCAGTGGGCCTGAGCCCCCTTGGCTTCACATCGTGGATGTCTCCGAGCAGTGAGGGATGATGGTGGCCATGTAGTTCTCGTCGCTTATTGTGGAAATTAGGAACTGAGGGCCAGAAGGAGAATGTGACTTACTCAAAACCAACAGCTTGATAGCTTTTGATCTTGGACTAGAAGTTAGGTCTAACCTTGTATCTCAGCAATATCTTTACCAAATGTCACTGTCATTGAGTGCCATTTACGCATCCTTCCTAGAATGGAGGGTTGTGCTTATAACCCCAGTTGCCCTGATAGGCAATCTCTAGATCTCAGTAGCCTAATACAAGAAAAGTTTATGTCTCAGTCTCATCACAACCTCATATGAGTTGGGTGGCTCTCCTGCAGTTACATAGGAGTGTATGGGGGTCCATCTCGTGGCAGGAATAATGGAGAAAACACACCCACTCTTAACTGCCTCAGCCAGGGAGTGACGCACATCATTTCTGCTCATATCCCATTGGTGAGAACGATTCCAGATCACGTCTAGATGCAGGGAGGCTGAGAAGTGCAGCTTAGCTGCGTGCCAGGAATATGAGATTGGTTCAGTGAGCATCCGGTCAACATACACACAGTTACCACGTGGAACATCCACATCATGGCCGCTATCTCTAATGCTAGCAAAGCAATGGCTGTTGACTGAGTGGTTATCTGCTCTTTACCCCAGAACCATCGCCTCCATCTCCGGTGCCTCTCCCCATGTTCTATTCCACAGGGGGAAACGATGACCCAGAGAATTCAGTGACCTGTCCAAGGTCATGTTCAACCACACAGATCTAGAACTTTGACCCGGTAGGTCTAGATTTCAGAAAGCACCGTTCCTCTCCTCGGGCATACTTGAAGGTATCTTCAGGTAGCAGATGCTTTCTCTTGGAGGCCTGTGCTCACAGCTGCACACTTCTGAACAGGTTGTTTGCACTGGCGGATGATGGCAGGCAGTGGGGTCCCTGGGGAGGGAGAGGAAAAAGGAGAGAGCAGCACACCTGTCTTTTCTCTGAGCTGTTGTTCCCCTGTCTGCCAGACATGCTTTCTTCTTATGCTGTCATGAAATTGTTTATTTTTATTGACAGCAAGCACTGCAGCTTGGAATATTTGTCTGCGAGGAGAGAGCAGCCGGGACCGATTCTGGAGCCTGGCTGTGCGTGGCGATGTGTGCGTGCCGGCTCATGCAGTCAGCTGTTGCTTTGATTTCAGCTTAGATTTTTCCCATGGCATAGAGCAGAAACCAGTGTTTCTTTCCTCTTCTAGGCACCACAGATCTCCTGACCTGGGGAAGGTTATTTGTGGAGAAGGCATTGATTTGGAAAGAGACATGAGTAATCAGTTTCTCCCCCATGCTCATCTCCTGGGGTCTTTGACATAACCTGATTCCTCTAGAACCCTTAAAGCCCCTCCTCTGGGGTTAGGCTTGGCCCTTTCTGGGTTCATACACTCTCCAGGCGCTTTCATACCACTGCTATTTCCACTGCTGTTGCGACCCTCCTGACAGCATGTCAAGCCCATCATCTATCTCCCTTTGTCATTTCTGCAGGCATTATGAGGGCAAGACCAGGACACGGAAGACTTGGTTTGAATCCATTCTGAAATTGTAGAGCTGATATTGCCTCAATCAGTTAATTCATTCCTCATAGTTACAAAGGTCTCTTGAGAAATCACTTTTCAGCTCCTGGAGTCCCCAAACCATAACCTTTAAGCCTGTGGACTAGCAACTTTCATTCAAGCTGTTGAAGCTTCCACATAACGAACTTTCTTTTGTTGTCGTTTAGGAGAGAGATATTCAAATTTCTTGAGCTTTGTGTTGAGAGGCTTTATGCTAATTGCTCTCATTTATGTTATTAGCTCATTTAAATATAATGTCTCATTTAAAGAGGAACTGGGAGAGACAGTTCCTAAAAAAAAGATGTGGTCAGTTCTTATGTGAGGGACACTTGATTAGACACTGCAGGGGTCAAAGGTGGATTTTAAATGGCTCTGTCCCTCCGGAAGCTCAGTCTACTGACCATCACGGTTAATCACCATCAGAGTGGCAATACAGCAGCATGGCCCCAGTTCCTGAGTGAACTCACATTTTATGTCAGGCAGTAAGTGCGCAAAGCCCTTGACACGCATCACCTTGTTTATTCTCCCCTCCCTCCTAGAAGATAGGCATTCTTACCACTACACGCATTTTGGTGGTTGGGTAACCTGAATCTCGGAGAGGTTGAGTCACCTGCCCAAGGCATCCAGCTAGTGTGTAATAGAGCTGGTATTTAACCCATATCTGGCTAACTCCAGCACCACAATACTGAGTCCATCACACATCATGCCAATAGAAGCCAGAACCATGAAACGGCTCTACCAGGCTTACAAATCAAGTGCCCAGGGGAAGGGAAAGCTTAATTACTTCTCCGGGAGAGTCTGGGAAGGTGACCTCAATGTGTTTGAATTTGAGCTGGTCCTTAAAACCTTGGCAGGGCTCTGGAAGGCAGATTTAACAGGGAGGCACTCCCTTCAGGAAGAGAAGATCCCTTCAGGAAAGAAGAAGTTCTGCCTGAGACAGAGCCATGAGGAACCCACCGGAGCGGTAGAAGGAGCGGATTCCTGTTTTCCTCACTTACCTTTCCAGCTTTCTCAGGTGGAAGTATCTGAAAGATATTTACATTATTGTAAACAGCTGGGTTATTCCCACCCATTTTGCAGATGGGGATCATTAAGCTCTGTTGAGAATAACTAAGGCTCAGAGCACAGGGCCTACAGGACTGCTTTGCTACCTGTCCTCGGGGAACGCTGCCTGCCAAAAGCTGGAAACCCCTGAGCGGCCTGTGGCCCATGCAAGCCCAGGGTGGGAGAAGGAGGCAGGCATCCAGGAACCGGCCACAGAGGCTTCTCCTGCCTGCCTGGCGGCCGTCCACCTTCCACCCTTCCCTGAGCTCTTGTCTTCCCCACACAACAAAATGGAGCCTGTGTATTGTAATCTTGGGCACAGCTGGAGCCCTTGTTCCTGGAGATTTCCAGGCCTCTTCTCTGGAGGTGGAGGCTATGGTCCACAGGTGAAGAGGCAAGGGCCTCAAGCCCCTCCACTAGCTGACTTTCGTTTCCTGCCTGCTCTGTCCTTCTCCAGCCGTGTGTCCAGGGACCGGTACACGTGGCTGCTCGTACAGTTAAGGACCTCAGGTTTCTTCTCTGAAAACAACCAGAAATGAGCCATAAAACAGCCAGTGACTCACTGTCATTAAGCAAATGAAGTGTTATTGAAATAGCGACGTGCTGAGGTTACAGCCAGCATAATCCAGCCACGATTATGATGGGAGAGATGGAGGGCTGGCGGGAGAAGGTCTTTCTGGCTGCCAGACTCTAGAGACTGTTTGGACAGGGGTAAGGATGGTGAACGTAGCTTCTTCTGTGGACATTTACCATTAGGACAGACAGGTCAGCCAACCAGGGGAGGGGCAGGAAATTCTGAAGAGGGTGTTCACCACCATCAGGGGCCTTGGGGAGAGTGCTCTCCACTTCTAGGGGAACACAGTGCTTCTCGGATGTAACTGTGCACCAAATCACTTAGGGGTCTTGTTAAAAGGCAGAATAATTCCAATGGTCTGGGTGGGGCCCGAGGTTGTGGGTTTTTAGCCAGCTCTCGGGAAGCCGCTGCTGCGGTGAAGCTGACACATGGAGAGCAAGGGGTTCTCTTGGCTGTCACGCCCGAGACTGTTGGGTTATCTCCAAAGCAAGTAGGTTAAAGACTCAGGTGTGACTTTTCAAGGTTGAATTTCTTTAAAAAGAAAACTCTTAAGGTATCCATCTGGGAGTGGAAGAGGTGAAGACCAGGCATGGAAGAGGAGTGTATTTTGTTTGTGCCAGGTGAGTTGAGGGTGACTTGAGGGCTAGGTTGAACAGATGAACCGAGGACCCGATCCTCAGTGGACCCCGCCATGCCAGGGCCAGACACTACTGACTTCCTCGAGTCAGGTCAGCCTCACTCCCCAGGGGCTGGGGCATGGACTCACGGGGAGGGTGGGGCACATGGTTCCAGTCTTACCCTCTAGGGCCCACCTTCCAGCTGCATTTATTAAGGCCAACAGGGTCTGGGGAGAGCCAGGTATTCTGAATTCACAGGAAAGCAGATTACAGAGCTTCTGAAGCGCTATCTTTGGGAACTGTCTGAAAAGTGTGATCCAGAGTTCCTTGGGGTCTGTGCTCACCACGAGGTCATTCTCACCTCCAGCCTGCATGACAGGGGCTTCAGGGACGTGGATGCCGCTCAGGAGCTTTAACAAGTGGCTCCTTGGGGGCAAAGGAGCAGCAGAAGTCACTGCTTTGCCACTTTGTTGGTTTATACCACTCATCAGCTCAGCCAGTCCTCCGCTCAGCTGAAGAGAAAGGAACACTTCCCTGCTGGTTGTCATTTGTCATAAATTCAAAATCACAAAGACCAAACTGCAAAACATTACCATTGATTTCCATCCCATTTCTCCAGCCTCAGAGCAGGGAATGGTGGAGGGTTATCCCCGAGAGATAGGCTGAGAGGCTAGCAGTGGTGAGTGACATGGCTCCTTGAACCCCCTTCCAGTCCAGAGGCCTCTCTTGGCCACCTGATGGGTCAAAGTAGTCCAGCCCCGTCAGGATTACCCTTTCTGCTTCTGCCTATCAGCAGCCCCACTATGCAACAGTTCACCTAGTCCATGGTTCTCAACTTGGTGCGATTTTGTCCCTAGGGCACGTTTGGCAATGTCTGAAGACATTTTGTTACAGCTGGGGCAGATGCTACTGGCATTGGTGGACAGAGGCCAGGGATGCTGCTAAATCTCCTACAATGCACAGGACAGCCCCCATAAGCAAGAATTATCCAGTTCAAAATGTTAATCGTGCTGAGATTCAGAAACGTAGACAAGTGCCCGGGAGTCCAGGAGGGACCTGGGAGAGCCAGAAACACAGGTAACCAGGCTGAAACTTTACCAGAATACATGCCTTAGGGTGAAGTATTAGGGCTTAATTTCCCCCTTTAAAAAGAGGACCCCCTATAACTTGCTGTTTCACCTACCTGCAGCTTTGTCATCTGCCTGTGATGCTCTCATCAGGTCTTTTTCACCCCCACAGTATCAAGGTGGTTTTAGTAAGTGGCTGTGATACAGCAGGTGAAGGAGAGAAAAAGCCAGAGTCTTCTTCATTTTCATTCCCTACTGGTCATGTTTGACATCACCCCAGAGTTAGAGTCAGGCAGAAGAAAGGGCACAGGTTGTGGAATCAGAAGGCTTTGGCTATGCTACCTTTGGAAGTGAGCTAACCTCTTTGTCATTAGTTTTCCCACTTGGAAGATGCACGTCACCACACATTTAATCATACGAGGATCAGAACGTAGTGGGTATTCAGAAAATATTAACCAGCACCCAAAACTTTTATGAAATGCTTGTTTTTTCCACCTAACACTGGATGACCAGGAAGAGAAATCAAGTTCCAGAAGTCTAGCAGTAAACACACAGAAGACAGCAACCGTCACAGGCACGTGTTCAGGATTCATGCTCAGCAAAACCAGTGAAATCTTGACTATATGCAAGTCAATTATCTGCTCATCTATCTGCATGCTAAGTCTGGGTTTTGCCAAACTTCAGGGCTGAGCCAGAGAGTGTTGGAGATGCAGGTAGTAGTACAAGTTAGAGAGTAGTGTAAGAGTGAATGTGCCTCTGTGGATCACTATGGGTGCTATGATGCATGTATGTATATGTGGCTGGCTGTGAAAGACAGTGTGTAGCCAAATGAATTCTATTCCCAGACTATATGTAAATGCATTGGGGATTAGTCTTATTTTAAGTATTTTGTTCTTCTCAGCCTCCATTAGAAGCAAAAATGCTAACATTATACAAATACTATGCTTTTTTCATTTATTTTTACTTTTTTACTGCCTCTTTCTCCAAAAAGGATTTGAGATGGTTCACAACTAAGGATACAAATGATACATAAAGTTGTAGGTGCAAATGTAAATATAGTATAATATGCTTAATATAGAAATATATTTGTATATCAAGATTAAAAGTTATGCTAATGCTGTAGGCCAATGTTGTCACTATAATTGATCATCGCATTTGTCTCTGAGCTTCTTGTCAGCCAAGGGAAAAAGGGAAAAAAGAATAAAATTACATAACAAAAATTTTTTATGTGTGTCCTTGAGGAACAAAGTGAATTTCAACTACAATCTTACAACAAATGCAGAGGCGGATTTCAGAGCAAATCTTGATGAAAGCTGAGTGCATAGCATTAAACTACAGTTTAGTGATGATGGCTCCACAAAGCTCCCGAGAGGCCAGTGCTTTCAGCATTTAGTTTGAACTTAGAATGCCCCCAAAGAGTAGATACATCACCATTCCTTATGCTTTCTTCCTTAAATGTAATATTTCTGGCTGGGCTTTTTTTTTTTTTTTAACCAGGACTTGTTTACAGATAAAAATGTGTTACTTCCTTGCGAAGACCTGGGTGCTGGACTTCTAGATCATAAGCAGATAGATAACTTATATGGAAGTATCCATCCCTGATCCTGGCATGGAGTAGGCACTCTGTGGACATCTTTCTGTTGTTTGTTAATTTTTTTCCATTTGTTCATTCATCCACCCATCTGTCTGTCTTATCCTCCCCTAATTTTGGGAAACAGAGCAAAAGGACATCATAGTTGCCATGTAATTTTTGAGATGAGCTTCAGTGACTGTAACAAGGGGGCTTCCATCCTCCAACCCCCATCCATGACTGGGTCCTCACTTGGAGTAGTAAAGGCCCATGGGACAAAGCTGAGATTAAATAGGCCTGATTGTTTGGCAGAGAAACTGTTGTTGATACATGGACAGGCCAAGCTGCAGGAAAGCAATCTAAAGGCCATCTTGAGAGTACTTGACTAATTAAATGGGTTCACCAGCTGAGAGCCATGCTGCAAAAGAAGGCCCGTGGTGTCCCTTTCCTGAAAGGAAAACAACACATCCCTTATTCCATTTTTAGCTATATATTTATAATTGCAGCCATGCCTGTTTGTACAACCAATGATATAGGTATAAGTCAATTTATGTTTGTTTTTAGCACCATGCTATTCAGTTGCCAAGAAACACGTCAATTGCTTAATGGTTTACCTAAGCCACCCTGTTAGTCCTTTGCAATGTGATCCATATCTTTGTCCTTGGTTAAAGAAATCATATGACTAGATTATTCCTGAGATTCTGCTGTTATCATCACCACCCTTCATCTCCTGTGTGGGTGCACACACTCACATGCACACATGCATCCACACGCTCACAAATCCATGTACACACATTCACTCACATACAGGCATTCACATGCATACACACTCATTCATATGCATACACATCCATGTACATGCAATCACATGCACACGCTCATTCACATACATACTTGCTCACATATGCACATGCACACATATGCATGTACACTTGCTCACATGTGTACAAATCATATGCACACACTCAATCACATTCATATAATTTGAGGGCCCAAAACTTCAGAGAGAAAGAAAAGATAGAAAGATAGAAAACGGCTTTGAGCAGGTGCAAGCAGCCTCTAACCCTCTGAAATTCCCCTTGTGACAACCCACATAGCTGTCACATCTCGTGGAGCTGCATTTGAATTCTTCAGGAGCTGTGCTATTCTGACTAATGCACTTTACTGGATGTCTGAAAGTTAACCAGAACACCTCGTTTTTTTTTTTTTGGTTGCACCATGCTACTGAAAATCTTCTTATATGCATTAGTTCTTTTTCCAACCTTGGCTGATATCAAAAGTAAGCAAACCTGCCTTTGAATGATAAAGGGTCATTGTAGTTGAGAATAGAGGCTCATTAAGGGATAAACAACATAGATTTTGGAATGAGACAAATCTGGCATTGGATTTCAGCTTTGAATGGCACTTATAGGCCATGTGATGTCTGACACCCGGCTTAACTTTTATTCACCCCAGTTTTATTTACTGGCCTGCAGAAATGGAGATGACTCTATTTACCTTGTAGAGATGTTATGGACATTATAACTGTTGCAGGTAAAGATCTGGAGCTTAATGGTATCCTGTATACCGCAGATGTGTGGTTTTGGTTTCTATTATTGCAGAGAGTGCTAGCATAACATGTAATCACAAAAGATGTAGGAAATGGAAATTGAGTCAAATGTGGACACTCCTCAGGGCAGTCTTTCTTGAAAATTGAATTCTGATGCCACAGCTGAGACCTTCTTTATTAATACAGTGGAGTCTGATGTAGCTATGCAAAGTTTCTCCATGGAGAACTGGCATAAGTGGTATATGCAAGTCTATGGAGCCAGTATGGCTGAGGGATCCCTTTGGCTGTCCCCAGGCTCTGCTGGACCATGGAAGGAATCAGGGAGTAGAAACATAGGGGACTTTTGTCCCAGCCACACAGGAGAGCAACAGGGGAGGCAGAATCAGACTCCTTGTCCCAGATCTTGCAGCTGGCTGCCTGGTCCTGGAGCCACATGGGGTCCATTCTGCACTCAGTATGGTGGGGGTTGGTTATTCCTGGCAAAATTCCCTGTTATTGAGTAAAGGGAAACTTAAAGAAGCAAACAAAAAAATATTTCTTGGGCATCTTAGGCTTCTTGTGGCTTTTAAGGCGAAGAACGTTTTGAAGAATTGTTAGCAAATCATAAACATATGGATTGCAGTACTTGGCCTCAAAGATAGCTAGATGCAATTTAACCAGCCTGACCAACATGCTGAAATCCTATCTCTACTAAAAATACAAAAAAGTTGCCAGGTGTGGTGGCTGGCAACTGTAAACCCAGCTACTTGGGAGGCTGAGGCAGAAGAATTACTTGAACTTGGGAGGTGAAGTTTGTAGTGAGCCAAGATCATGCCACCGCACTCCAGCTTGGGCAACAGAGTAAGATTCCATCTCAGAAAAGAAAGAAATAAAGAAGGAAGGTGTTGGCAGAATGTGTCATTGGGAAGCTACCTTCTCAACCTCAGGCAAGTACATCTCCTTTTATTCTTGTTAACTTTCAGACAAATCCTAGAAGGGGAAGATCAGGTGAGGGTGGCAAAGTCTTTGCAATAGGAAGGACTGTGGCTCCCAAGAATTGTAGCCCTACCACATTTCTAAGAGCAGAATGGTACTCAATTGGCTTTGTATTTGCCAAGCCACAATGTACAACCAAAACCTCAAAGAGTCCGCTTAATATAGAAAAAACTGGGGCTGCTTAAATTCCTTTCGTTCCTTTTCTCTTATTCAGAGTATCCTAAAAGCAGGCTCTGGCATCTTCTGCTAATAAGTTATATTAGGGACAAAATATAGAAGACAGGGAACTAAGAAATCCCCAGCTCCCAGTCTCCCTGGGATGTTCTGCTTTCACCATTGGATTTTCAATTATTAATTGATCACAAATTAGCAAATAACAAACAATAAATGATAGGAAAGTGTTGCACTGTCTTCCAGTGCTTCTAGAAACACTAAATGGCAATCCTCATAATAGACTCTCAATAAATATAATTAAATGCCTACTACATGCCAAGTGCCCTGCTGGGCACATTGGAGATCACAGAGAAGCACTGTGTAAGCAGCTCCTCCGAGGACTCCAGAATCTACTAGGGAATGTAGGGGGCCTCATGAGAAAGTCACTGTTCTTACCAGACGGTAACTGCCAGTGTCCGGCGATCAGCCAACCAAGCTCCAGGAGGCCATGGACCAGGAAAGAAGTTAGCTGGGAATCTATTTTCCCCTTGTGTGTTTCATGACATTAATTTTAGTAGGAGAAATCCCAATTGGATGTGCTAGGTCTTCCAGCAGTAACAATTTTTAAACCTGGGGAAGGAGTTTTTAAGGAAGTCGGGAGAGATGTGGGGGAGGAGGGATTATTCTTTCCCTCTTGAATCTTGGAGCCAAGAGACTTGTATTTGTTACAAAGAAGGGCCATGATGCCTTTGTCCCAAGGACTTCACATGACATTAAATAGCTACCTGAACTGACAGGCGCACATAGTACAAGCTGAACCACTGCTGCCGCTCTTGCTTCCCCCAGGACCCCTCCCTGCCCGGGTTCCCGGCCAGTGGAATCCCTGACACCCTTCCTGGGCACAACTGATGCCTGTTACTATTAGAGTCCGCTTCAGATCACCTGCTGGATACACTCAGCATTGACATGGCTTCTGCTTTGCTTGTGACAATGATGCACAGCTCAGCCTCCTCTCTCCAATGAAGCCACCCAAAGCTGCATTGTGGCTCTGCTGTCTGTCTTCCCTCCTGTAGCCTCTCACAGCTTTCTTCAAAACCCTATTTGAAAAAATCCTATCTCCTCTACATCTCCCAGATGGTTTGAAGCACTGCTGCTTAAAGGAATGAGCTCCAACTTTGGGGAAAGACAAGCATCCTTCTGAAGCAGAGGTTGGCCACTTGCTAGCTGTATGACTTTGTGTGTAACTTGACCTCTCTGAGCTTCAGCTTATTCTTCTGTGACAGAGGATTGATGTGACTGTTACAGGGTGACATGGCCAAAGCATCTAGTATTGTGTCTGACACATGGTGGGGAACTGTTATTTTTAATGCACCCTGTTCATTTTCTGATATATGCATAGTTTGCACTAGCACAAAGTTAATTTAGCTTGTTCTACCACTTTATGGATGTATTTTATGAGCCAACACTTTGTTAGTCACCTTCAGTAGGGGCTATCTCATTCAATCCTCCCAACTCTTTATGCGATGTCGATGCTATTTTCTCCATTTTCTAGATAGAATAACTGAAGCTAGAGATCAGGAATGTGAAAACGGGTTCTCCGAGGACTCCGCTAGGCCTTTCCATCCCCTTCCACATCTGCTTCATGATTGTTTGCTTATCTCAAGAGAGATGACACAAATGAGAAGACACAAGCCCTGTCCTCAGAGAGTCCAGAGTCCGGGAAAGCCAAGAATGTCAGCAAGAACTCTAACCAAGCTTCAGGGAAAAGAGACTCAGGCACCTCTGGGCTGATCAGACATGGCAGTTACAGTGGGTGATGGGGCAGTGGAGAAGGTGTAGGCCCGGGTCCTCCAAGATGAGCTTCATATAGCCTTGGACGACCTGGGCACTAGAATGGAAGGATATGGACCGAGAATCAAGGGGAGGAGAGTTCCAAACGGAGAACCAAATGCAACCTCAAGAAAGATAAGCAAATAAGCATGAAGCAGATGTGGGAGGGGATGGAAAGGGGCTGGTGGAACACTCAGCATCAGCAGGATGTGTATGCTGGGATGGGGGTTCAGGGATCAGGGCTGGATTAAAAGGAAGCCCATAACCCCATTCTCAAGGAGTTTGTGGTTGCTGGGAAGGTGAGCTATTGAAAGAGAGATAGAGGGAGAGAGAGAGAATTGCTTACACCTACATGAGGGCAGGGACTGTGCTTTTCCATTTCTGTTGGAGCCTCTTGCCCTGGCCAGTTGCTCAACCAAGTCACCTCTATGGAGAGCAGGAGGCAGCAAAGACTTGCAGACATGCAGGCAAGTCAAGGAGCAGAACTGGCTTTCTGCTTCTCAAGGTGAGAGGTGCAGGCCTAGGCTTGGGCACTTCCGGGAGGCTTGTTTTCATGGCTAATCTACCTGCCAACAAGGACTATCTCAAGGTGAGAGGTGCATGCCTAGGCTTGGGCACTTCCGGGAGGCTCCATTTCAAGGCTAATCTACCTGCCAACAAGGACTATTTCTCCAGGTACAAAGCTTTACACTAAGTTATGATGGAGGCAGAAAATGAGAAGACACAAGCCCTGTCCTCAGAGAGCCCAGAGTCCAGGAAAGCCAAGAATGTCAGCAAGAACCCTAACTGAGCTTCAGGGAAAGCAGACTCGGGCACTTGTGGGCTGATTGGGCATAGCAGTGTACAGCAGGCAGTGGGGCAGCGGAGAAGGCGTGGGCCCGGATCCTCCAAGCTGAGCTTCATATAGCCTTGGGCGACATGGGCACTAGAATGGAAGGCAGTGGATCAAGAATCAAGGTGAGGAGAATTCCATACAGACAGCCAAATGTAGCCTTTTAAAACTTAGGGCCACAGTGGAGAGAAGGGAGGAGGAAGAGGGGAAAGGTGTGAGGGAGAAACCAATACCCGGACTATATTGGCAAGAAGCTGGTAGCTCTGTTAAGTGACGCAGAGGATCCTGGTGACAGAGTGAAGTGACAGTCTGGAGAAGTGAAAAGAACAAAACAAAACCATGGGCTCTGGGCCTGACTTCAAGTACTGCTGTCGCTGTTGGCCATCCACTCACGGACAAGCCACTTACTTCTCAGCCTCCATCTCCTCTCCTCGACCAGTGGGTCATGGTACCCACCTTGCAGGTCAGTGAGAAAGAAAGGGAGCTTGCTTCGGGGTGACCTTTGTCCTTTCCAGAGCTGTGGGATTCAGCCAGGTGTAGTGTTCCTCTACTAAGACCTGACCCAGTTCTGACCCAGTTAAGAAGTTTAAAATACAAGCCAACTTTATATCTGTTTCCTGTTTCTTTTTTTTTTTTAAATATTAGAACAATCCTTGAAGTGGGCATCTCATTTTTTGAATGATAAACTGAGGCAAAATCAAGAGCACCAATGGCCTTTATCTTACACTGTGTAGGATTTGGAGCCCTGGGATGCAACCTTCCTGCTCCAGACCTGAGAGCTTTGCATCCCAATGTTCCTGAGAACCCCCTGGGGCCTAGTGAAGAGCAGGGTCTTTGGATCCCCCCAGAGGAGGGCACAGGCCTGGAATGGGACCAGAGTCCTCACTGCTCACAAGTGCTCCGGGGTCTTCTGACCCAGGAGGCCCAGGGACCACAGTTGAGAGCCTTTGCCTTAGACTCCATATGCTCCTCCTTCCTCTGCGGCCCTTCCTTTCTCATGGCACAGAGCATCTTTCACGGACGCTGCCTTTTTCTGCGCTGCCCAGGCTCCTGGCCCCAGCATGTTCTAGTGGCACTCTCTGAAAACCCCTGCCCTGGTGTCCCGTAGTCCTCCTTGCATTCTGTCACGGCCAGAGCTGGCCAATGGTTGGGGTCCAGGCTGGTGCGCTGCCTTCATTGCCAAGAGGGAACCCTTGGAGGGCTTGTGGGCGGCTGAGCCAGGCACTCTGGATCTTGCCCTTCTCTTCTCTCCCTCTCCCATGGAGAGGCGCTTGGGGCAAGGCTGAGACAGAACTTCCCTGGAACTTCTCTGCTGAGCATGACTTGGCCTCACTCTTTCCTCGAGCCTTCCGCTTCGGGGCGCTAATCTCACTTCCTCTCGCATTAGTCTCCCAGTCTCTTGCCTCCCTTGAGCTCTCTTGCTCTTTCTCCCAATCTCCTGTCTGATCTCACCCTACTGCGATCCCCAGCACCCAGCCTGCCAGAATGGAGCTGGGAGGTAGTGACTAATGTGCTTGGAGGTGAGTCATCTGCTAAATATAAAAACCCACTCACATCCCTGGATGCAAAAGATTCCAAGAGGCTCCGCGTCCTTCCCCCCAATCCACCCTTCCTCAGGGGACCGAGAGAAGTTTATTCGTGAACAGAAAACCGATGCCAAGGAGCAGCCACAGCAGCAGCATCTCCTTGCCCTTAGCTCCCTCCCGCAGATCTCGAAAGGCAGGAATTTCCCTGTCTCTCCAGTTGCTCTAGAAGGAAGGAGTAGGGTTGGGAAGACTGTGACTCCCGTCCTCTGTGGAGTTATGAAGGAAGCAAAATTGATCTTTGGGACTTCTCCCTGTCTTCCTTCTGCCCCCTTTCTTGTGCAATAGACCCCAGACTGCATAGCCTCCTGCAAACGTAAAGCTGAGACTTTTAAATACATTGATATCTCACAGGCCTTGGGCACGCCTCACCATACATGATTGAACTGATGGGTTTCAGGTGTGGCCTTGCCTTTGGACAGGTGCCCTTCCTGTCATTCAGTTCCCACTACAGAGAATGCATCTTGCTAGGCTTGACTGCTGTGAGTCTTTGTTCCCCTTGTTATAGGGGACCTTTGTGCATGCATGCGTGTGTGTGTGTGTGTGCAATATCACATATAGATTTGTTTGTATTTTATTCTTTGTTTTTGTGTGTACATAGTTGGTATATATGTTTATGAAGTACAACTGATGCAGGCATACAACACGTAGTGTTCACATCAGGGTAAAGTGGGGTATCCATCACCTCAAGCATTTATCCTTTGTGTTAAAAAGCAATCTACTTATACTCTTTTCGTTATTTTTAAATATACAATTAAATCAATATTGACTATAGTCACTCTGTTGTGGTGTCAAATACTAGATCTTATTCATTCTTTCTATTTTCTGTACCCATTAACTATTCCCACTTTTCCCTTGCCACCCAACCGCAGGACTTGAAGTCTGAAAAGCTGAGCTGTAGTCCTCAGACAGGAACTAACTTCCTCTGTGACTTTAGACAAGTGTCTTCACCTCTCTGGGCTTCATTCTCCTAAAATCTGTTTGTAATGGAGTCTCACTAAATGCTCTCGGAGGTCCAGCTCACCCCTTTCTGTAATCACCACATGCCCTGTGCTTACACGGACGGTGGTCTGAAGGTCTCTCTCTGGGGAAGGAGCACAGGTGGACTCCCTGGCCCTGCGCCTCATATGTATGTACCTGTGTGTACATGTGATGTGGGGAAAACGCCCACCGATGGCCTGACAAGCATTCACTCTCACTTCCACGGTGCAGTCACTGCAGGGTAGGCAGTGAAAACGCAGTTTCCACCTTTCAAGGACTGTGATCTGAAATCAAATGGCACATTTTCTCACGTGAAATGTGAATTTGACTCCCTTCTCCAACTTTTCATTTGTCTGCCTCTTTTTTCCATTCCCAGACTTTTTGAAAGGCAGAGGAAAGACCATTTCAGTGGAGGTTAGAAGGTATGAGTTGTGGCACAGGGAGGTAGAAAAAGACAAAGAACTTGACAAATCAGAATTGTGCATCTACAGGATTAGGCTCTGGTCTCCGCTAGGCCACTAAGTGACTGTGAGATCTTAGACCTGGTGCCTACCCTCTCTGAGCATGCGCTGAACAGGAGGGCTTGAACGAGGTCTCCTCTACTCCTCTAACCGAAACATTCTAAAATTATGAGGTTACACAATTGAGACAGGAAAGAGAGAGAACCAGCCCTTGGGTGATGCTTGTCATGAATGATCAATCTAAAAAATCCCTGAGGATGAGAATCACTTTATTTTTAATAACTAAAGTAATGGGTCATTCTTCTCTTGGTCTCATTCAAAATGTATTTTTCTAGTGCCAATGAGTTTCAAATTTCCAAAGTGGCTGCCTGTCCTAGGAGGGGTCTTTGTGGATGGGTTGCATGCCATACTGAATGTTATGGAATTACCAGAGCAGGCTGGTACATATGCATTTCCTGATGCCATTGATGAGGCTTCTGAAAAGTGGTTTGCTCAGGTCACATGTCTAACTTGTGACGCAGCCCTACAGAGGACCACTACCTCCTTCTCTCCGTGAAGCTGGGCCAGTCTTTACCCTGTGGATTGGCCCAGTTTACTCAGCAGACCCTCTTCCTCTCTAACTTGGGGATACGGAGAGTGAAGAGCTAGTAACCTTCTCCCAACCTCCATGCATCCTGGTAGATCTGTGGCTAGGCAAAACATGCTTCCCTCTAGAAACTGCCCTTCTAGAACGCAGCTCTCAGGTGGCAGTATTGGTGAAGGGATCCACACAGCTTGTTGTGCACACTGCCACCAGGGGCACCATTGCCTTCTGTCTAGGGGCTCCATGGTTCTGCTGTGTGCCTCCCTCACCTCTCTGGTAAGGATGCTCAGGGAATTTCAGGGTCCACTTTGCTGTCCTAGGACAGAGTCCTGGTGGTGGTCTGGCGGTCCAGGGCACAGAGGAAGCAGAATGCTTTTTATCTGTGTCTGGATCCCTCCGTTTTCTCCTACTGGCAGCCCCAGCAGAAGCCACTTGGAACTTAGCTCTCCAATTCACATATTGAAAGAGGCTTTGAGGGGTCACTTTGATTCCTCCCCCCAACCTAGGGAGAAGATCCAGACCTGTTCAGTGATCACAGCGTCTGAGGGTAGAGGAGGACAAGCTGCTGCCCTGGAGTGGCCTGGACTTCCCACTCTGAGCGGGTGGTTACAGCTGCAGCAGGCTCTGCAGTCCTCTTTGCATTTGCATGCTCTCCCTTCTTCCCCTCAGCAGGGGCTGTGGCCGCCTCTATCCGGGTCAGAAAGTCCTCTGGCTCCCCTTGCAGAGGCAAGAGAAAGGATCACAGCACTGCCATGCTCTGGAGCAAGAGTGACCTGCATATCTGGAGGCTCTGAAGAGCTATTTTGTCAAAACTGAGCAAGCATGCCATCAGTTCCTTCATCTGACAACATTTTTTGAGCACCTACTATATGCTAGCCATTTTCCCATGCTGAAAATGCACTTGGTCACAGCAGGAGGCCTCTGTGTATTGCCAATGCATGAATGAGACCCAGCGGTGGGAGGTACGTACCTATGTGCTCCTGTCAGTCTGGCTGATAGTGAATGGCAAAACACAGAGCTGCAACCTCCTGGCCTTCCTCCTCTGCCCTAGTTAATTAGGGAGAATAGTGCTGTGACCTACTCACAGGTGTGAACAGCAGAAGGTTTCGAGGACTTTTAGTGCCTTAGAGAAAGAAGCACCCACCTACAAAATGTTTCCTGCAACTACAGTGGCTTGAGCCCAGTTCAGAGCAGACATCTCAGATAAAGAAATGGGTTGCTGTCTTCTTAGGGAGAGTGAAGCCTATCCTTCAGCTGGTCAGGAGGATACGGGCCTGCTGCAACCTTGCTCTGCCCAGTGTGGGCCCCTAGAGAGGATGGGCAGTTCAGAGATATGGAGCCCCATCGTTACTGTGTCTCTGGAAACAAACCTGGCTCCTCACACCAGAGGCAGCAGCAGAGAAGGGAGAACTCTGTAGCTGCAGGTGCCCTGTGACTCTGCCTTTGAAGCAGCCCATGGTGGGCCTCGTAGAGCCTCATCCTAATATTGAGGTCATCTCAAAGCTCCCAAGTGAAGGAAGCACACCTCAATGCAAGCAGCGTTAGTACTCAGCATCTGCATTCTGTGCATGTCTGTTCTTCCCATCATCGGGTGCCGAGCTGTCCGAGTTCACGGACACCCTCCATGCAGCTCCCTGGTAGGGCCTAGGACGGTGCTGGTGCCTAGCTGATTTCATTTCTGTTGCCTTGAATTGAAATGAGTTAGGGGCTGAGGAGAAAACAAAAAAAGGCTTGAGATTTGTCCCATGGAAACTCATGTCATTGTTGCCAAAATCTTTGAAAAAGAGAAGCAGAGTATGCACATTATTTAAGGATTACAGTCTTGTTTTCTTTATATCTCAGATCTTTTCACATCAGCCCTAAGAGGAGCAGGCTAACGGGCACTTTGGAGGGCTGGGTGAAGGGTAGCAGAGGTCATGGCCATCCCCTCTACAGGGCAGTAACTAGAGCAACAGAAGTAACAGAGAAATAGAAGAGCCTGAACATGTGTTGGTCTTTAGGGGAATCAGGAGGTGGATGAATAGTGTGGCCTCTCCACTTACCCTCAGGTCATGGGAAGCAGTCTCCTGTGCTCAGCATGGCACAGACACTTCATCTGGTCCCGCCTGGTTTCCTCGGCTCTAGAATGGGGAAGCCACCGCTCTTTGTAGATTTGCTGCAAGAATGCAATGAGAAGTTCTGATAGTCAACAAAGTTCTTTACCTGTGCCGATCCATCCTGGAGTTTCACTGCCTTTTCCACACTGCCAGCGTTTGCTCATTTCCCAAAGTTCTGGTGTCCTTGTAATTGGTGGTAACATGGGGGGAACTGCAGGAACTAGGAAGCCAGTCCATCCTGTGCCAGAGCCCTGGTTTGGTCACACACCAGCTATGTAACTGTGGGCAAATTTGCCGCCCATTACAAGTTAACATGTAACTGTGGGCAAGTTCACCACTCATTACAAGTTAACGTATTAACATACTCACTTTGCAGAAGTGCCTGGAGGATCAACTGAGCAGAGACATATAGACAAGCACCCAGGATCCAGGATGGGTTGACTGGACTGCCCTGTACCTCACATACACTCCTGGGCATGCACTGAGGCCCTCCTCTTCTGTTGCAACTCTTCAGGCCTGTTTCCTCAGGCAGTTTTCAGGTTAGGAACATTTGCCTTCTTCATTTTGTGGAGTGAGGTGCAAGCCTGTCTCTCCAAAAGGCAACACTGTCTGGATCAGAACACGGAGAGGGCTGGGAGTCCTTAGTTTGGGCATCCCCACTGCAGGGACAGCCAAGGAAGGGAGGCCAACTCCTGTTTCAATCTTCACACCCAGGGTGAGGTTACAGAATTTGCATTTTTATGCCTTTTCTCTACTTGGTACCTCTGTGGTGACCTCTGAGTTAGAGGTATCATGACACAGCCAGTTAGTTTCTATTCAGCAGGAAGCCCAAGGTGCCTTTGGAGCCCAGGTGGCAGAACTGACTGGCGTTGGCTGAATGCATGGGTCGCCTCTGTCCTCTAGTGGCGAGAGAAGGAAAGGCATCGACCACTCTGGGCCAGGCTTGCCAGCCAGATTCAATTGCCTTTGAGTGATGGTGTGTATTTGGTCACCTGGAAACCTAGCGGCGCCAGGCAGCACAAACCCAAGCAAGGCCAACACACAGAGGCCATTACCGGGCACATTCCAGGCCTGGATAGAGGGTTTCACTCACCTGTTTATTTCTTCATTCATGTATTCATTCATTCAACAAATATTTATGGAGTGTCTGCTATGTGTGGGCGTGGCTCTAGGAAGTCGATCAAGACAGTGATCAAAACAGGCAATGAGGGAGTGACGTCATTGGCAAGATGGCAGAAAAGGACTTTTCAACACTCGTCCCTTCACTGAAACATGAATTTGAACGGCCATCTGTGAGTGAAAACACCTTCACAAGAGCTAAGGAATCTGGGTGATAGATTATAGTACCTGATTAGAAAAGGTGAAGGCAGCAGCAAGCGCAGTTTTGCATTCCCTGTGTCCTCATACCCCCAAGCCTATGCAGGACATCACAGAGAGAAATCTTCTACATGGAGAAAGGAGAGTGAAGTGACCACCAATTTCACTGTAGACCCTAGTGCCAGGGTGACCCTTATAAATCCAGGATCCTGAAGTCTGATAATGTTAACAGAAAAACATTAAACAAATTAAATGGAATAGAGTTTAATAGAGCAAAGAACAAAAAAAATCATGACTAGGTCAGTTCTCAGACAAAACAGGTTCAGAGAATTCTAGGCTGCAACATGGTAAGGTAGCACTTATGAACAGAAAATGGAAGGGAGGTGCAGAGACAACTTGATGGGTTATAGTTTCATTTGTCTTATTTGAACATGTTCTTATCAGTTGGCGTCTTACAACTGACTGAAGCTCAGCTGCTGAGACTGGCTGGGAGTAATCCGTTATAAAATTATACTCCTAAGTTAGGCTTTCGGTTAGTTTCCATACTAAGTTAGGTTGAAGTGAATTAAAGAGGGACTTAAAGTACAGAGGCATTCTCAGACCAAACTTAATTTAATTTAACAACAGAGCGGTTAAGTGCATTTGGAAAAAAAAGAGATCCAACTATATACCGCTTACAAGAGAGTCACTTCAGCTTTAAGGATACACATAGGTTGAAAGTGAAGAGATGGAAAAAGGTATTTCATGCAAATGGTAGCCAAAAGGGGGAGCAGGGGTGGCTCTACTAAAATCAGATAGATTAGACTTTAAGTCAAAAACTGTCACAAGAAACAAAAAAGTTTTATGCTGTATATAATGTTAAAGGAATAAACTCATCAAAAGCATATAACAATAATAAATATATATGCACTCAACATCAGAGCACCTAAGTATATAAAGAAAATATTTTTTAAATTAAAGGGAGAAATAGACTGAAATACAATAATAGTAGGAGACTCCATATTTCACTTTCCACAGTGGACAGATCTTCCAGATTGAAAGTCAGTAGGAAACAGTGGACTTGGACAACACTGTAGACCAAATGGACCTGACAGGCGTATACAGAACATTCCATCCAACAGCAGCATAATTGTGCTCACACAGAGCATTATGCAGGATAGATGGAGACATCACACTACCTGATTTCAAAATATTCTGAAAAGCAATAGTAATCAAGACAGTATAATATTGGCATGAAAATAGACATATAGACCAATGGAACAGAATAGAGAACCCAGAGGTAAACCCACTCGTTTTCAGTTAATTGCTCTTTCACAAAGTTGCCAAGAATACACAAGGGGGAAGAGACGGTCTTTTCTATTGAAAAAAAATCAGAGAGTGTTGGAAAAACTAGATATTCACATGCAGAAGAATAAAATTGAATCATTATCTCACACCATATACAAAAATCAACTCAAAATGCATTAAAAACATAAAAGTAAGATGTGAAACTACTAGAAGAAAACATAGGAAAAAAGCTTGACATTCATCTTCACAACAATTTTTTGGATATGACCAGAAAAGCACTGGAAACATAAGCAAAAATAAATGGAATTGCATAAAATTAAAAAGCTTCTGGGCTGGGTGTGGTGGCTTATGCCTTTAATCCTACCACTTTGGGAGGCCGAGGCAGGTGGATCACCTGAGATTAGGAGTTTGAGATCATCTTGGCCAACATGGTGAAACCCCATGTCTACTAAAAATACAAAAATTAGCTGAGCATAGTGTCAGGTGCCTGTAATCCCAGCTACTTCAGAGGCTGAGGCGGAGAATTGCTTGAACCCAGGAGGCAATGGTTACAGTAAGCCAAGATCATGCCATTGCACCCCAGCCTGGGTGACAAGAGCAAAACTCCATCTCAAAAAAAAAAAAAAAAAGCTTCTGTATATCAAAGAAATAATTGACAGATTGAAAGAGACACCTATAAAGTGTGAGAAAATGTTTTCAAACCTGATCTGATGAGAAGTTAATATTCAAACTATATAAGAAACTTAAGGCCAGGTGCAGTGGCTCATGTCTATAAATTCAATAATTTTGGAGGCTGAGGAGGGTGGATCCCTTGAGTCAATGTGTCTGAGACCAGCCTGGGCAACACGGTGAAACCCCATCTCTACAAAAAACACAAAAATTGGCTGGGCATGGTGATGCATGCCTGTAGTACTAGCTACTTAGGAGGCTGAGGTGGGAGAATCATTTGAGCCTGGGAGGCAGAAGCTGCAGTGAGCCAAGATCAGACCACTGTACTCCAGCCTGGGTGACAGAGTGAGACTGTCTCAAAAAAAAAGATAAATCAAAAAACAAAACAAAAACCACCCCCAAACCCCCAAAAGAAACAACTCAACTCAATAGCAAGAAAACAAATCATCTGATTAAAAAAATAGGTGAAGTGCTTGAATAGATACCTCTCAAAAGAAGACATACAAATGACCGAGAGATATTTTTAAAAAAATGCTCACTGCCACTTATCATGAGAGAAATGCAAATCAAAATCACAATGGGATATTACCTTACACCTGTTAGAATGGCTATGATAAAAAATGCAAAAGATAAGTATTGGCTGAGATGTGTGGAAGAGGAAACCTTTGTACACTGTTGTGAGAATGTAAATTAGTCCAATCATTATGGAAGACCATATGAAAGTTTCTCCACAAATTAAAAATAGGACTACCATATAACCTAGAAATCCCACTTCTGGGTATATATCCAAACGAAATGAAATCAGTATGTCAAAGAGACACCTGTATTCATGTGTTTATTGCATTATTCACAATAGCTCGCATATGGAACCTAAGCATCCATCAGCAGACGAATGGATAAAGGAAATATGGTATGCATATGTATGTGTGTGAGGGTAAACATGTGTGTGTGTGTATAGATACACACACATACACACACACACACACACACACACACACACACACACTGAAATATATCTCGGCCTTAAAAAGGAAGGACATACTACAACATGGATCAAACTTGAGGTCATTATGCTAAGTGAAATAAGCTAGTGGTAAAAAGACAAACATTGTGTGATTCCACTTATATAAAGTACCTAGCCTAGTCCAACTCATAGAGACAGAAAACAGAATGCTAAAGGGCTGAAGAAAGGAGGGTATAAGGAATTATATTTTAATGGGTATAATGTTTTAGTTTTAGTTTTACAGGATTAATAAATTTTGGAGATCTTATGTGTTGCATAGTTACTATAGTAATAATACTGCATTGTATACTTGAAATTTACTAAGAAAGGAGATCTTAAATGTTCTCACCACACACACACAAAAGTAACTATGTGAGGTGATGACATTGTTAGTTAGTTTCATTGTGGTAGTCATTTCACAATGTATACACATATCAAAACATCACATTGTACGCTCTAAATATATACAATTTGTATTTGTCAATTATTCCTCGATGAAGCTGGAAAAATGCTCATAAAGCCTCCCCTCTCCCATAAAAATTACACCTAGGCAAGTTTATCCCCTCATGAAATTTTCGTTCTAGTTTGTATTTGCTGACGTGTGGGGAGTTAACAACACTAGCCAATCATTTAATCTGTGATCTTTCATGCCTATACTTTCCTGAAATGGCCCCCAAGAATTAAATGGCCTAATATCACAAGAGGAGCCCTGAACAGAGAGTGGGTTAGCCTGGGTTTGAGATCCTGTTCCTCCATTTACTAGCCAAGTGACCTTGGGCATATCATTTAAGCTCCATGTTTGGCCTAGTCCCTTCCCACAGTGTGCCAGGACCACATGAATCAGTGACGGACTCTGTGGTCCCTCCCCACTCAAAATGTAGGATAGTGACGTCTACCTGAACCACAGCAGTGGATGTTGACATGCTTTTCACCTGGCATTGGGAAAAAAAGATCAGACTCTTTTTTATAAAAAGAAGGAAATAGGCTCATAAAAATAATTTGATATAGTTTATTCTGTTTTACCATAGGCCAGTGTTTCCATTATCTGTTGCTGTGTAACAAACCGCCCCAAAACTTGGCAACTTAGAGCAACAGTGTCTTATTTCTCATGATTTCTGTGTGTTGGCTGGGCTGGACAGTGCAGGTTTTCTGCTGCAGGATTTCTGCTAGGGTTTGGATGGCCAGAATAGTTTCTTCACTCCCATGTCTTACATCTCTGCTGGGATAACTGGACCAGCTGGGGGCTAGCATCAAGCAGGGTAACTGAACTTTTAATAGGATGGCTCTAGGCTTCAAGAACTCCACAAGAGCCTAAGCCCCAACATGCAAGTGCTTATCAAAACTCCGATTGCCTTAGGCTTGCTAATGTCACATTTACCGAAGGAAGGAAGTCACACGTCTACCACAGCCAATGTGGGCAGGAACCATATGAGAGTATAAATACTGGGAAGTGTGTCCACTGGGGGACTTGGGGGTGACAGACTACAGTGGCCAGCCAGAAGGCTGATGTGAGGGGCCCGTTGTAAAGCAGTGTGGTTGTGTCCCTGCAGATCTGGGAGTCAAGATGCGTTTTGCTGCTGCTATCTTACCAGAAATTACTTTCAACTGGGAAATCTTAGTGTTCCCATAATCTGGTTTAGTAAGGAATAATGAAACAAGAGGTCAGAGGAATCTTTCTTGGCCATGAGTACAGGCTCTAAGAACTGGTCAAACACATCCCCCGCCCAGTTGCAAGGAGACACCCCCTCAGTAGTTCACCACTTTACCACTCTAAATGGGAGTCCTCCCAGCAGGGAGGTTGCACACAAAAGGAACACCACAAAACTCCTCTTGTATTTCTCCTTCCCTATATGTTCTGAGTGGAGAAAGGCAGCGTCATAGGGGTGAGACACATTGGCCCTGGGACTTTGTGATGGTGAGCACATTAGATGTTCAGGTCATTTGACTCTAGACACATACTCCGAAAAATAATTTTCAGCTGCCAAGTCTAGTGTTCTCTCTATTTTTATCTCCAGTGAAGAGATTTGGGTTTAATCACATCCTCAAGTTACTAAACTCACCTCGTCTTGTTCCATGTGTGTAACTATGTATACATGCATGCATGATGTGTTCTCTTTGATTCTCATTTCCATGCCTCACTCCATAGGTGAACATTCTGCTGTACTTAATATATATCTTTTTATTTGTATGCATTATTCAGACTGTGTATTATGCTTTTGTATGCATGCATGTTTAATTTTCATATATGGCATAATCAATTGCTAAAGTTAAATTGATAAAGCTATCAATTTAACTTTTTTTTTAACCTTTCCCTTTCCAAATGTGGATTTTAGGTCCATCTGTGTCACTCTGTATTCTCCTAGTTTGCTGCTTCATGGTGTACCCACCCCCAATGCTATTCTCCATTCTACCATGTTACCTGACCATTCCCCCACTGCAGAGCCTCCCCTCCCTGTCCCGCAAATGTCACTGCAAGGAACATCCTCAGCAGACCTTGAGAGAATTTCTCTGGGCTCTGTGAGCAGGAGCAGAATGGGTGTGCAGGGGATGTGGGTCACAGATGTGAACACCTGTAGTGCCAGAGAGCTTTTCTGACTGGATGCTCTGATCTCTGCTCTCAGCAGCAGTGCTAAAGGGCAGACCCTCTCTTCCCAGCCCAGTCCTGGCATTAACCACAAGAAGATGAAGATGCAGGCCTTGCTTGCAAGGATCGTGTGACATTACTCCACCTTGAACCCCTGACCTCGGTGGACTTGGGTTTTCTGGCTTTACCCTGGGCAGTCTGACCAAGCCCTGGCAGCCCCAAGCCACATCCACCTGCCTTGGCATCCTGTCCCCATCCACGCATGTGGCCAACAGACCTGTGTCAGGATGAATGCACCAGAGCCACTGGGAGCTGGGAGCTACTCAGAGGGGAACTCAGTGAAGATGAGATCATTTGACCTCCCCCACAGTTCCCCCACAAATCTCAGTATTAAGCCCTGTGCTAACTCCAGAGAGAGCATACTTACTGGTAATTAACTGCTTTGCATACCATTCACAGTGGCTCTGAAAAGCCCACCCCTTGGGTGGTAGATATGGAGTAAACGATGTTATTGCGATGAAATGACACAGTGACAGCCTGGGGGTCATGCAACCTAGAGAACCTAGACCAGGACCCTGTTCTAGATACTTCATTTCACAGGCAAAGACACTGAGGCCCAGAAAAATGATCTTCCTTCTTGTGCAGTGAGAAGACAAGCTGGTGCCGGAGCCCAGGAGCCCCACTGCTGCAGCCCATCCTCCTTTCCTATCCCTATCCAGTTTCCTTCCCAGCAGCTGATGCTGCAGGGACCCCCAACTCCACAGACAAGCCCAAACTTTGCCCCGTGATGTTGAACTTCTTCCTTTCCCAGACTGGTCTTGTGAAATATTCAGAAGTAGGAAATTGGCTTTATTGATGACTTCCCTTCCCTTCCCTTCCCAATTCAGTTCAGTAAACAGTAAACTGAAACAAGAGTAAATAAAATAAATAGGGAAGAGAAGATAATAATAATCAGAACTATTTCTTGACTTCGAAAAGGCAGTAATGGAATAAGGAAGTAAGATCCCTTAAGAATTCTGCTGGCCAGGCACAGTGTCTGCTCACACCTGCAATCCCAGCACTTTGGGAGACAGAGTCCAGCACATTGCTTGAACGCAGGAGTTCAAGTTACTCTGGAGGCTGAGGTGGGAGGATCGCCTGAGCCTGAGAGGTCAAAGCTGCAGTGAACTGAGATCACGCCGATGCACCTCCAGCCAGGGTGACTCCGTCTTAAAAAAAAAAGAGAGAAAAAGAAAAAGAATTCTACCAGTGGGTGTTTTCACCTACTTTCTAGATGGAGAAGCAGAATCAAAGAGGCACTCAGGAAATGACTGGAGAAATATGACCAGTGATAAAGCAAATATATCTGAGATTACTTACAGCAGTCACTAGAGCATGTTTTACTCCTTTGTAAATGTCTCTTCCTTGTAGCTCAAAGCAACAGTCCCTAATGGTGTATGTCTTTATACTTGCGTTCAATATATCTTGAGAATAATAATAGCAGAGTTTCAGAAATACCAAATGACATTTATACAATACTACACAATTTACAAAGTTGAGCATGGGAATTCAGGCTTGAAAAAAATCTTAGTTCTGGACAAGTGATTAGTCAGGTAGGAGGACAGGATTTGGAAATGAGGGAG
Organism: Cacajao melanocephalus; assembly: GCA_963573385.1. Classification (NCBI taxonomy): domain Eukaryota; kingdom Metazoa; phylum Chordata; class Mammalia; order Primates; family Pitheciidae; genus Cacajao; species Cacajao melanocephalus. The sequence continues at coordinate 140,684 of CAUYLG010010056.1, forward strand.
TGAGTGTTGGTCATAAATGAACAAATGTCTCATGGGGCCCATGTCTGAGGTCCTGCTTGGAGAAGAGCTGCCGCTCTGCACGGCAGTGCTCTGGAATGCCTCAGAACCTTCCTTTGCAAATCAGAACAGGCATGGAGGGAAGGATTATTCAGAATTTGGAGCTAATTTGATCATCTAACCAACAGGAGAACTGTTAGAAAGAAAGGGGACTTTTTTGTTATCCTAACTTGCATCACGCACTAGTTTTGTGAATGGGCTCAAAGAACTCCTTGAAGGGAACGTGACGTGAACCTCAGTGGAGGCTGTTTAGTCTCGTTCCAGAGCTGTGCCAACAGCCTAGTGCCAGCAAAAACTGTCCCTGTCCCCGCAAGTCCAACACTTGGCAGGTGCCACCTGACCCTCTGCCTTGAGTTCAGAAAAGATTGTTTTTTTTGAATTCACATACTGTAAAATCCACCTATTTAAATTGTACAATTCAGTGGTTTTAGTATATTAACAGAATTATGTGACTATCTTCATTATCTAATTCCGGAACATTTTTATCACCTCAAAAAAAACCTCACACCCATTGGCAATCACTCCTAATTCCCTCCCTTCTTCCCTGGGGCCCTGGCAACCACTCATCTTTTTGTGTCTATAGATTTTCCTATTCTGGACATTTCTTACACATGGAGTCATGCAATATGCTGTCTTGAGTGTGTGGCTTCTTTCATTTAACTTCTTACAGCTCATCCATGTTGTAGCCTATATCAGTACTTCACTCTCTTCTACACCTGAGTAATAGTCCATTGTATGCATATAGCACCTTTTGTTTACCTTTTCATCCACTGATTCTTTCAGAAGGATCTTGGTACTAGTCTGAGCTGAACTTGAAACCCATAGTTTTTTCCATCTTCTAACATGGCAAAAATTAGTGTTTTGGGAAGACTACTGTGGTGGGCTAATGAAGAAATGGAGAATGATGAAATTTGGAGCCTCTTTCTATTAAATAAGAGATAAGTCAAGGTCACCTAGGGAATCTTCACACAAGAAGCAAACTCATTCTCTCTCTCTCTCTCTCTCTCTGTCTTCAGTTCTGACCATAAAGCCATAAAGCCACAGGCTTTAAAGAGTGGCTATCCTGGGGGTGAGGGCCCAGTGGTGGTTTCAACCTTGTCTCATATTTCTCCTGGCAGCTCTGTTGAAAATCAGAGAAGCACACTCCTTCCTGGAACATGCATTGCTGATAATTGCCTCTTACACAATTATCTGCCAAACCCCGTTGCTAATGAAATGAATGATTTAGTTACCCTTGTTAGCAATGGCCCACACTGCACAAAGACCCATTATTGCATCCATGAGGCTGGCAGGAGTGCCAGCCAAGGCACCTGTGAGCGATTCTTACAATTAGCTCTCTTATCAGCCTGATTGGAGAGGAGAAGGCTGCCAGTGGCCACGGGGGTGCAGCCTGTCCCCTGTATGGTCCCCACGATGCATCAAGAGCTGGGAGCATCTAGGGGCAAAATAAGAAATGAGGCCAGGACTGAGCTCTCTGTTTGCCAGTTTTGACCTGCAAAGCCTGGGGCTGCTTCTCCCCAGCACAGGGGAAGGACAGCCTGAAGGACTGTGGGGACATGCATCATGTCAGGTTTCCTTGGGTCCAGGGAGCAGCTAGGTTGACTGGCAGATGAGGCATCTCAATGCATATTGGGGTATCCTGTTAATAAAACCCCTCTCCCCATCACACCATTGCACAGTTCCTCCTCCTTCCTTAACTCCGCTACCAAAGAGAAGGACTTTCCTTTGCCGGTGATACTGGGCTTTTGCTCTCCTCCTTCTTTTCTCTCCAGGAGTGGCTGTACAGAACTGCTCTTTTGTTTCCTGTTAGAGCTGGTCTTCCTCTAGTGCTCATTGCTGCTGCTTTTCAAGGAAAGGGAGAACACAGGCAAGAAAAGTAGACGAAAGTGGGCATGAGTGAGGCAAGTGGAATTGATCAAAGTAAACAGAGACGTAAATAGAGAAGTCATTTGAAGGACACTGCGTTAGCATACACGGGAATGTGTACACATACACACACCTGCACATAGACATTTTATTTTCATCTTGTCTTCTGGAAGATGACATTCAGGAATAAGTTCTTCAGTCTGGGAAATAGCTGCCCAGAGTTGTGGCTGAGAAATGTGTTTCGGCTTAAAAAGACTGGACCGACATGGGCTCAAGGGACCCTTGCGACATTAGCAGAAGCAAATGTGCACTGACTGTGCACAGAGGCAGGTGTTAGAGGCCGTGTAATAGGGTGGGTGATCTGTGCATTGACCTGGCTTTACTCCTTTCACTGGTTGTGACTCTAAATAAACCATTTAAGCCATAGCAATAGTTAGATGCTTGAAAAGTGCTTTAATACATACATATTTACCTATGTTGACAACCTCTGCATGTCACTCAGTAAATATTTCTAGGCTACTTACAATAGTAATGAAACGGAAAGGTAAACTAAATTATGTCAGAGGAACATAATATGTAAAATATATAATAAAATTAAAGACGAGATTAGCCCCTGAAAATCTCTCCATCGTGACCTGAAAGCTTACTAATTTGGTCCTGAGAGGTATGGCCCTTCCTAGTTTTGACAGTGAGAAATATATCGCCCTGGGTCCTGATAGAGAGAACCTGTGGAGGATAATGCCCCCTCCAGTGGAGAAAGAAAAGACCCCATTAGGACTGCTACATCCCTCGCTGAAGATGGCGGGGAGGCCAGCACTCCTGCCAGTACATGCTAAAGTATTGCAGTCCAAATTAACCAGCTTCATCTTTACCATCTATACCAGTCATGTTCAATGTCTTATAAAAAGGAATGATGCTCTTCTAGTCCAATAAAATCTTGCGCAAGCTCAGAGGAAAAGGCGAGTGGGTCATTGCTTCAGAGGGAGAGGGGCTGATCATTTTCTTAGGGGCTCTTTGCCCACGCAGAGACTGGTGAGGCCTGATGAGGCACCTTTGTTCTGAATCCCAAGCGTCTGAAAACCCCTTGTCCAATCTAAGCAAAAGGATGGACATCAGAAAGGAAAGAGGGAGGGAGGGAGGAAAGGAATAGAGGAATGAAAGGAGAGAGGAAAGAATGTTGGTTTTTATTGCAGCTTGCTCAGGATTCTTGTGGGATCCAGTAGGGAAATTGTTATTTTGAATTGGATAAATTGGGGCTACCTCTTCTTGTTCATCAGGACTACTCTTTGGGTCTTTTCATCTCAATAAAACAAACCATGATCCACCAAGAGACTGAGGATATAGTACAGTGCACTTTTAAGTGTCTGGGCTCCAAACCAAACTGCCTGGGTTTGAATCCTGGCCCTGCTACTTATTTGCTGTGTGATACTGGACAAGTAATTTAACCTCTCTGTGCCCGTTTTCTCATCTGCAGAAATGGGTGCTGACAGTACCTACCTCATGGGATCATTGTGAAGAGAAAATGTGTTAGTGTATGTATGGCATTTAGAATAGTACTCAGCACACAGTAAGGGAATAAATGTCAGCCGTTGTTACGTTGCGGGTGTATAAAGACAATAGTCTTTGCAATGTCAGTTTTTGCCCACACGGTTTCCAGCCCTCTGCTCTCAGGTGAGACAGGCTGGCTCTCACGGCCTCAGGGTGGCTCAGCTCATCCAGCAGTGGGGTCAGATGGCTGAGGACTTTCCCCACTGGCTGCAGCTGAGGTTCTGTGGGTGTGGTGGGTTGAGCAGGGGGAGGAATGAGGTTAGGAGTCCTTTTGTTGTTTTGCTTGGGAAGAAGGACTCTATGGTAGCATGCAGTCATGATCTTATTTTACAGCTGCGGGATGTGGGTAGATAAACTTCTCCCTAATCCATATGATCTATAAGCCCAAAGGGTGTTTAATAGGGGGTGGTCGCAGGGGTCAGTGGCCTCCTCCCTCACAGCGGCTATGTGATATGACTGAGCTCTGAGAAAGAGCGTTTGGCTGTGGTGCGACTGGCCTAAAATTCATAGCCCCATTCTGTTGATCTGATCTGCTTCTGGGGGATAAGGTGGCACCACAGAGTCTCAGGTGCTACATAGGGGACTTCCCAAGAGTTTCCCATATCAATTTTAAGGTGCTGTCTACACATGAGGGGATAGTTTTATGAAGACTCAGGGGAGAGTTACCAGCAGAGTGATGGCCAAAGCTTTGAGCTAGATGGTTTTTATCTTCCTGACACATCACCCTGGGGTTTTCCTGATGTTTCCATCCATCTGTTAAGCCCATCGTGCGGTCACGTCCCGCAGAGAGTTTGCCATTTACTCTGGAATACCAAACTTACAGGCTACACTCTGGGTACAGACAGTGCTAGTCCTGTGGGAAGTTGGGAAGAGGAGTGGGAGGCTTTGTGGCCGAGGAGGGGCTTTGGGTCAGTAAGGTTGATGGTTGGGTTTGAACAGTCCATGGAGAAGGAATCATGGACAGACCAAAGAAGTGGACATGGGCTTGTGCATGCCAGAGAGGGCAGGGAGACAGGATTCAGGGTGGTGGCAGGAGCAGCACATTGGTCTCTGCTTCTGCCAGAAGGTCAGAGGGGATCGGGCAGATGGCGTAGCCAGAGTAAGGGCAGCCTTGAAGTCTCCGTGGAATAATTTCAACTTGATTTTATGGAAAATGACATATGACAGTGTAGGAGGGCTTGTCTTCTAACTGTAACCAGCTGGGAATCTTTCCCAATAGAGTCCAGGACAGGGCAAAATGAGGGCCTTTGGCATCATATGCAAACGTACATGCATGTAACAAGTGTGTGCGGCCCATCGTGCTTCTAAACATATCTTTACACCTTCTAGTTCTTTGAAGCTCTTAACTCTCTTATCTGTGAGCGTGGACAATCCGGTGCTTACACAGACATGATTCTTTACGAGCCTGCACAAGACCACAGTGTGCCATCTTGTCAGAAGAAGAAACTGGGGCACTCTATTCTAAAGAGCCTGGTTCTAGGAGCTGCCCTTGAATTGCAGTGGAGCAAGACTCGGTGTGGGCTGCCGGGCCTCTTCCTTCAGTGATCTGGCTTCCAAAGTTGGTTCTTTTCCTATATCTCATAAAGAGGGAAAGGATGTGCCTAAGAGAGGTTATTTGGGTGAACAGCCATTGTAATCGCTTCTCATCAGGCACAGGTGGATAGAGGCAGGTTGGGGGAAGACGGCTGCCTGGTTCTGGTGTTTCCAATTCCCCATACTCCTCAGCCTATTAGTTAGGGGGAGCTAGAGGAGGGGTGTGGACTTAGCAGATTAAGAAAGATAAGCACTTACTACTTAACAGTGGGAAAGAGGGATGGAAGAGGGAGTTTGAACTCGGAGACAAGAGGCGTGGCCTACCCTGGTGGAGGCAGGAGAGGCATGTGTCCTCTACATGCCTGTCCAAGTGTCCGACAGGGTGGTCCCTGCTCTGAAGAACAAGTGTGGGCCGCAGGCCATGGGGATGCTCTGAGGATGTGAGTGGTCTGCCTAGTGCTGGGTGCTGCCCATCTCTGCCCACCCCTCTCTGGAGGTGCTACCACTGTCCTTTGTCCTCCACGTGCTCTCCTCCCACCCCTGCTGCCTCTTGTTCTCTTTCTCCCTTGGGCCATGAAAGTGTCAGGGAGCCCAGCCAGGGCCTGGACAGCAGCCTCAGCTCCCAGTTCTCAACAATTGTGTGTGTGTGCATGTGTGTGTGCGTACTTGTGAGTGCCTGTGTGTATGTGTGGGTGTGTAAGGGCCGGGGCTGGAGTCAACAAAGGATCAGAGCACAGCAGGAGAGCTTCTGGGACGGTGGCGTCACCCATGAGTCATGCCCTGTACCCTGGAGCCCAGAGGACCCTTCACACAAACCCACCACCAGCTGGCAACGCCGGAGCAGCCAGAGCCCTTCCTTCACTGCCGAGAGGAGCCTGGGAGAAGCCAGAGGTGTAAGTCAAGCTGTGGAGGACTGGGTGTGGCTGAGCCCGTGAGAAGTGGGAGGAGCCAGGGATGCTTAGGAGGGCGGGCACTGTGCAGCGGAAAGGGGAGGGCTTCGTGCCTCTCTGCCCCTCGGTACCCCTCTTGCTGCAAAGTAGCCTCACCCATGTCTCTTGCTCCCTGCAATCTGGAGGCCACTGCCAGGGGCTGGAAATCCCAAGTAGACCAGCAAAAGGTGTGAGGATTGGCACGAAGTTATGGCCAATAGAGGCTCCCCAAAGTGCCTGGGAGGTGGTGGTGCAGTGTCCCAGTGCAGGAGTGCTGGGGCAACACCATAGCTGGGGTCATATGGGAGAGACTGAGGAGCTTCAGCTTGTAGACTCTCAGTCAACTGCATTGCCGAGGAGGGAAAGGGGAAGTAGATGAGGTGGTGGTTTGGACAAGACCCAAATCTGGCTTCTACTTATGGGTGCTCACAATGGCCAGTGCCCTGGAAAAGCCCTGGAATAAATACCCCTGGGCCTTAGAAAACAGAGGCAGGAGATAATGCCATCCAGTGGGAGCTTTCATCTGTTTACTCAGCCAGCCTGTGTTAGACTTTTTTGGGAACAAGAGCTGGATTAACAAGGCCTTGGGAGCTCCTGAGGGAAGGGATTAGGGGCGAATGGGCAGTGTGGCTGGCCTGCTGGTCACTTCTCCTCTGCTTGTCTAGGCTCGAGGATGGATTCCTGGCTCCTGGTGCACTGCCACTCCATGCCACCCACCTCCTTGTTTTCTGTCATCTCCTGGTGGCATCAGGCCTTGCTTCATGTCCCAACAGGAGCTTCTGGGGCTGGCACAGTCCTGGCTGTCTACAACCTGGGCCTGGTAGTTCTCTCAGGGTACATCTGGGAGGTAAGGCTGGTGGATGGGGGTCCCTGGAGAGTTCTAGGATCTTTTTTGCACGGGTGACTGAGGGATGAATAGAACGATAATATTCATACATAGCAGACTGAAAAGCCTCCTCGATGGGGGTCACATGCAGGAGCTGGGATTCTGTGCCGTTTGCTCAATCCCTGTCACAAACTTCCATTTTCCATTTCCTTACATGAAAAAGTGCAGGTCAGTGGCAAGCCAGAGTGGAATTCCTTAGCCCTCCCACCTCGTATGGGCCATCTCCTGTTTCTACCTGAGCTCTGTTCATCTCTGCCTGGTTTTCTGATCCCCAAGTCTGGTATTTCTTCCAGACCTTGCAAAAAGTCATTCAGCAGGTGTACATCAAGTATGTGCTTCGTGCCAGGTTGTGCTGTGGCCTGCAGAATCCCTGCTAGATCAGGGCTCCTTGCCCTTCAGAGGCTCATGGTCTAGAGGGGAGACAGGCGTGGGCACAGGTGGTTGCAATGCATTGTGTGTTGAGTGGGCAACAGAAAGGATGCATCATGCACCAGGGGCAGGCAGGATGGGGCGGCAAGCCAGTCTCTGGGCCAGGGGTAAGGGTGTCAGGACAAGCTCTTCAGAGAAGGTGGTAATGATCATCACAGATGTTTTCCCATACTGATTACAAGGCAGGCATTGGTGTAGGCACTTTATGAGGATAGGCTCATCTAATTCTCATGACAGCATTGTTTGAGGCACAGAAGGGTTAAGTAACTTAGCAGGTGGCAAGGCACAGAGGCAGAGTGCAAATCAGGCACTCTGGATGCACAGTTTGCAGCTTCCTCCTCCATCTCTCTCTCCTGTTGGTGAGCTAGCAGGAAAGAGACAGAAGAAGCAGGTCCAGATGGCCACACCTCTTCCAACTCCTCTTCCTCTCTTCCTTTCTCATTGCTCAGCTACAGTGCATCCTCCACCCTACTGACACAATAAACTACCCCAAGCATGGGGAGGATGGTGCCACTGCTTGCTAGGAGCCTCTGATGCTTCCCATCCCGCAGAGGCTAAGGCTAAACTCCCCTGCTGGGCCCACGAAGCCCTCCGGTGTCCTCTCTGGCCCTGCCTTCCTGTCTGCCTCATCTCGCTCTACATGCTTTCAGCAGCCCTGCACACCACCCTAGTCCAGCACAGGCCTGCTAACCAGCCCATGCAGCCATGCTCAGCAAGTCCTCAGGTCTGGGCACATCACTGATTTTCTCCCAGAATTGCTCTTGTCCCCCAGTCTCCTGACAAATTCCTGCACATCCTTTAGATTCAGGTCCCTTGTCGCTTCACAGGATGCCTTCCCTGACTCCTCTAGGGCCAGATTGTTTCCTTGCTCAGCTGTTCCCACCTCTTGGTGCAGTCCTGGGTTCTCTGAGGTGGGCTGGAGCCGCTCCACCCACAGGTGAGTACTGGGTGTGCATCTCCCTGCAACTTCATGTTCAGTGACTTTGTGTGAAGCAGCTTGAAGCCCCTCCACCATGGTGGGAATATTTACACCATAGGAGTTGGCAAACCCTGCAGACAGCTCCTCTACCTTAGGAGCCTGTTAAGGATATACTGACCCCCACTGGTCTTTCTCCGGCTGTGTCACCACTTTTATATGTGTCTTTTTCCCCACCCAAATGTCAAGTGCTTCAAAGGCAGGACCCCTGTCTTATTTATCTGTTTAAAGACAGACCCAGCGTAACATCTGGTAGCACATGAGGACTACCAGTAACTCATGAGATGTAAGGCATGCCCTAGAGAATTTGTCACTTAATTATGGCAACCAGGCACTCTCCTGCCACCCCAATCCCTTGAAAGCTCTGCCATGCCCACCGTCAGCTTGTTGCTCAGAAGTCTCTGTAGGTCCTTTTGCACATATGGCCAGAATGCCAAGTCCCCCAAGGTTTGCATCTGTTTGGTTTTATCAATGTGATCCAGTGCTCAGAACAGTGCCCAGCATGGTGCTTAGTCCCATTCAACACATTATTGTCAAATAAATCAACAAGTGATAAAATTCAAGCTCCTTACAACCCAGCCTTCAAGACCCTTTATTCACAATTCTGTCTATCCAATTCTGTGGCCCCTTCTCCTACGGTCAGAGCCTCCACGCCAGTCCTGCTAATTCCCTAGTGAGTCCCCCAGGTCCAGATACCACATACTCTTGTCCTGGCATGAAACTGACACTTCCTCCCCTCTGTCTGCCCAAAGCCTCCTTATTCTTTGATCCAACTCCTGGAACACCTGCTATTTTCTACTCTTCCTCTAGCACCAACCTGTAAGGTTTGGATTTTCTTCGATATCGTCAGCCAGGTTTGGAGCTCCTTGGGGCAGGGCTGACGTGTGGACCGCCTTGGTGTCTTCAGCACCTATCTTAGGCTTGCATGCATAGCAGGCACCCAGGGTGGGTTTGTAGTCTATATTTGCCCACATTAAAAAATTAGAGACTAGAAAGATGTATGTAAGTTGGCGCCTCTGATGTGGCCACCCCATGGAGTTTCTTTTATTAGCAGATGTTCACCAAGTGTCAGTGAAGATTGCATTGGGGTGGTGGTGTTCAGGAGTCCGAGCCTGTCAGGGCTCACCGTGGTGGAAGCAGGCTTTGTGACTGGGTCTTTTCCTCCTTCCTTTTCCTCTCAGGTCATGGCCACCCCGCTCCTGGCAAACTGCAGCTACTTCCGCCAGCCAATGGACTACAGCTGGAGCGAGTGTGGAATGAGGGTATGGCAGGGAGCAGGAGGTAAGCCTGCAGAGGATTAGGAGGGAGAACTTCATAACAATCTGAGGTCAAGGAGGTGTCACCTGAGCCTTTTGATGAGAGGCAGGGGACTGGCTGGTTATGTGCAGGCTTTGGAGTCAGATGACCTCGGACCCCAGTTTGGATCTCAGCTCTGCCATTTCCTTGCTGTGTGATTAAGGGTGACACACCTAACTTTTCTGGGACTCAATTCTCTTACTTACAAAATTGAGATGATAATACCTATTTTATAAAGGGAAATGATTGAAAGAAGATGGAATCGGATAGTATATGATAGTTAATATCGGAAAGTGTTTAGCGTGGGCCAGCACACACTGAGTGTAGCTAAGTGGTAGTGACTTCATCACTGTTAGCTGTTCTCTGTTTCCACTGGAAGCAGAGCAAAAGCCTTCCTTGTAACAAAAGACTCCAGCTGAGGCTTGTCACCAGGTGATATGGATGTTGAGTCACTGGATGTTGGTGATGGGCTCAAGTCCTGTGACTCAAAGTATGATCCTGGGGCTGGTAGCCTGAGCATCATCTGGGAGCTTGTTGGAAATGCAGAATCTCCTGTTTCACCCCATGCACACTGATTAAGAATCTGCTTTTCAATGAACAAAATGCCCACGTGCTCATTAGATTGCAAGGTTCTGGGCTGGGGCACATTGGGAGAGCCCTTCTGTGGTCACTCCAGTAGCTTCTCCCCTTCTTTCCTGTGCTAACAGGCATCTGCCTGCAGACAGGTAGGCACTGTGTAATCAGCGGTGCATAGAACAGTGAGGATTCGAGGCTGAACCCAGACCACCGGGGACGAGCTGCGGCACTAGCGGGACTTCAGTCTGATGAACTTCCCCTTTCTGCCCAGCAGATGGCGAGCGTGTGCTGCTGGTGCCTCTTTCCGAAGGCTGTTGAATTGCAAGACAGGTGAGATCTGGGACCCATGGGCTCCTCTATGTATATCTGTCAGCCAAATCTGGGGTGGTGTCTGACTCACCCATCAAGAATGCTCTCTGGATTTGCCTTGGCGGTTGTGCCAGAGACTAATTTCAGAGTAAAGCCTTGGTCCAGGACCTGGCTGGGGAAGGATGCTCAGCCACTGAGGTAGTGTCCCCCTCTGCCAGCTCCCATGGTCCCTGCTCCTTATCCAAAGAAGCAGGAGTAGGCATTTGCCCCCTTAGTATCCAGGTTCCAGGTAAGATTAAAATGGAAAGTTAAACAAATTTTAAAACTGACATGATATAGCAAGGGTCATCAGACAGCAAAAGCCATCCTTCCATGCTACTGAGAAGAGACCTTGCTGGTGAGGCCAGGGGGCTCGTGGAATTAAGCAGGGTGGGACAAGAACATATGCTGGCATGGTTGGTGATGAAGAGAGGGGCTCTTTCTTCTCAGTCTCTTGCTAAAATGGTCTGAGTAGAGAACACATGCGAATGTGTTGTGTGGGTGTCTGGATCTTGGACTGAGTGTTCAACACCTGAATTCTTACCCTGGTGCCCTGGGGGGCAAGGACCAGCCATTGGGAAGAGCCCAGTCTCTGAAGCCAGACTGTCCTGATCCCAGTTTGGCCACCTATTAGTTGTGTGCCTTTGGGCAAGTTACTTAACCTTTCTGTGCCTCGGTATTTTTTGTTTTTGTTTTTTTCTGTAAAATGGATTTATAGGAGTATGAACTGCATACAATTATGCCGTGTTTAAGTGATTATTTTATACACATAAAGTAGAATCATGTTCTCTTCTCTTCTCTCCCCACCACACATCCCTGCCCAGCATCTAGACCTCCTGAAACTTTCACACTATGAGACCTTAGATCCTGATTGGGAGGGTTTGAATTTCAAAAGCCTCAATTAAAGTACACAGTAGGTCAAAAATTAATGTTTGATTGCTGTTATTTCCCTGTCGTTTCAGTCTCTCCTTCAGTAAAAAAGGGAGAATCACCCTGTCCTACTCTAAGGGATAGTTGAGGTCCCAGGAGAAGAGTCTGGAGAAAGGAGACCTCCAGAGTTGACGTCATCATCTCTTCCTCCTCTCCAGGTGTTCTTTACTTTATGAATGAAGCCAAAGCAGCCCACCTCTCTGCATCTCTACCATCATGGCACCATGCCATGTGATGGATGGGCTGGAGTCGAATATGTAGCAGGAGGCCAGGTAAGTGATGCACGCCGTGGACAGCCCTACCCCAGGCCTTGTAAGGCAGGTCTGCTGGGTTGAGTCCCAGCTCAGGAGACCTGCATCCCTGGAATATCATGTTTGGTCTCTAAATTTTCCCTTTTCTGGGCTGTGAGACCAGGCCTCTGCTCCCATTTATCCCTGTGGCTCCTCAGAGCTCCTGGGCTACCTATCTCTGGGATGGAGAGATGGCTGCCTGGAGATGCTCATAGCCATCATCCCAGAGGGCACAAAGGGAGTAGAAACACTCTCATTTAGCACCTCGATAACTCCATCTCTCCATCATCACGACCTCAGAGGGCTCATGGTAGATCTCCACAGGATAGGGTCTTTCCAAGGGTTTTCTCTGTAGAGATTGCGGAGGTGCTCCCTGCAGCTTGGAGGAGTGAAACATCAAAGAGAACTCCCAAACCACAGTTAAGCCCAGCCACACTTATTTTCCTTTATCTCCCCACCCCACTCTGCAGCATTCTTCATAGGGATGCTTAATTCTCTGGTCCATGTCTCCATGTACTTGTATTATGGACTGGCCAGGCTGTGGCCTCCTATGTGGCCCTACCTCTGGTGGAAACGATGTCTTACCACCCTACAGCTGGTAAGAAGACCCCATTGAGTCCAAGGTCCTCGGCTGAGCCCTTGGTTCTATTCTTGGCTTGTCCTTCTATACCAGTGACATGGCATCTGCCCATAAACAAGCTCTTTCATCCTTAGATCTTCCTTAGCTTCCCAACTTGCAAGGGCCTCAGTAGCCATCTCATCAGATCCTGGAACGAACCCTAATTCACTGGCACAGTGTGGGAATTTGAACAAGTGGCTTCCATGCTCAGGCCTCACTGTCATCATCTATAAAATGAGGGCCTTGGTCAGATGACCTCTAAGCATTAATATCCTGTGAGTCTGTGATCATCAATTGCACCCTCCAAGTGCCTGGATGCCTTGTAGTTTTGGGAGCACCACTGCCCCCCAGATGGTGATGACAGCCTAAAGTGTCCCATATGGGGCTCTGAATAGACTGAGTTTATCTTCAGGGCCGCCATGACATAGCTGGATAGGGAAACTGGGGCAACCAGGACCAGGAAAAGTGTCGAGAAGATTCTTGGGTCATGGTGTGGAAAAAACTGTGCTTTGGCAGGCTTCATTGCTTCTCCTCTTCCTGTGCTGTGGCAGGCCCGCCCTCGGCCTTAACACAGAGGGACCCAAGAGAGCACCTGCTCCTTTCTGGACACTGCTTCTGACTGCTCTCCCTTTCTTTCCTCTCACACTTTCTTTTGCCCAGGGTCAGGTTGTGGCCACTGCTGTGCCCTCTTCCTACAGTCTCCTCATTGAGTGCCCCTTCCCTGATGAGTTCAAGACGTCTGTGCCCCTGTAAGCCATCAGCCTCCTCATTCTGTTCCTCAACTTCCACCACAAGACACGCCTGAGGGGCAAGCAAGAGAGACTGAACTAGGAGCAGGACCCAGGGACTGAAACCAGCACAGCATCCCCACAGAGAATTGGGTGGAAGGTAGCATGGCTTCCAGCTTACTGGTGCTGAGCAGATTTCTCTGGGTCTCCATTGTATCCTCTGAAGGAAGAAGGAGGATTGCCTTCTGTCCAGGTCTCAGGATCAAAGAAATATATCCAACTTCCCGTTGTCACTTCAGTTACAGCACTTCTCATGGCTTTGTAGCTTTGTGTGCATCTCCTTCCTCTATTAGACCTAAGCCCCTCACGGGAGGGACTCTCTTATTCTCGATGTTCCCCATACTTGGTACAGCATCTCAATAAATGTGTGTTTGGATCCTTGGATCCCATGACTGCAGTCACAACCTTGGTGAAGAACAGGGCTGGGAGTATGAAAGAGGTCAAGGTTAGTTTGATCTCTAACCTTATAGTGGGAAACTGATGGAGAATATTCAAGAGTGGGTGTGAGTCTATTTGATTTCAGGTGTGGCTGTGTACATAGTTAGCCATGCATATATTTTTGTCTGTTCACAACTGCTTGTGTGTGTATTTATAGAGACACATGATTCTGTGTATGTGCATGAGGAGAGGGAGAGGGCCATTTGCACATGTCTGAATACTTGTTTTCAAATACACATGCATGTTTCCATTTGGGTTTCTCTCCATTTGTGTTGTTTGCTTGACTCTTCTGTAAGTCTTTGAAAGTGCCACATAGGCAAATAAAAGCCACTGGGATCAATAATTCTCCTGCCCCAATGGGAGACATGGAAGCTCACTGAAAAATATCTGAATACATGTTCCACTAAGAGCTTCCAAAAATAAATTTAAAAAAAAAGGAGAAATGGGGCATAGTCATCTTCACAGAGAGAGAAACTAAGGACCAGCAAAGGGGAATATATGACTGAGATATTATGGCAGAAGCAAATATTGGCTTACCTGTTTAAACCCGGAATAGAATGGGTTTCTTGAAAGCAGTTTGCCTAGGAGCTGTGTCTATTCTTTGAGCATGATTTTTGTCCTTTATAATTGCTCTTCAGCTGTTTCTGATTCCTAGGTAAGTTCTTATTTTGCTATGCCTCATCAGTCAAGAAAATTAAAGAATTGTTGAAAGTTATGCAGTGCTATTTGGGGACTGTTTCTCCATTTGGCCTTTTAGTTAATCAACCCAAGGCCAGGCAAGGCTACATCCTGTGGACAGAATACTCAGAGAAAATTCTCTCTAAATTACGCAGGATGTGAGCACATTCCACACACTTTTCCATGCACTGGTTGAGTGCTTTTGGGTGGGGGCGTGGGGAGGTGCTTAAGACAAACTTTTATATATTTTTAAACACATAGGAGTAAGGTTTGTTCATTTGCTCAGCAGCCAGGGTAAGAGAAAAATTAGTCATTTCACCGTTTAGCACTAATATTTGCCCAGTTCTTTGTGGCTACTTCTGTCTGATAAAGCAGCACAAAGGGAAATGATATGTCCCAGGTCACGTCTGAATGGAATGAGACTTTGGCTGGGGAGAGCCTGTGCTAGGCAGTGTCCCAGAGAGAGTCTGAGGGAAAGTCTTAATGGACTGAAGGCCCTTCATTTTTCTATCCTGTATTACTATGTAACGACTCCACCTCTGATATAGGAGTGCTTTGTAAGTATTATTCATCAGTGTAGGTTGACTGTGTGAATATTATAAACCAAAGTTGTTTATATTTAGCAAAACATACGAAAATTCTTAACTAATATTGTAGACATTCATCTCTATAAGCTGTTTAAGATAATGACAAGGAAGGGTGCTGGTAGATATTTAAATTTATAACATAGCAGGTCTAGGCTACTGCTCACAGACAGGGTGGCCCCTAGTACCAGATGGGAAGGTCCCAGAGACAGAAGTAGGGGCAGCCCTCCCACCCCCTGTCTCCCATGAGGGTCCAACAACTGATGGTTTTGGCTCCTGGCTATCACCTCATAAATCAGAGTAAATCTAATTGAGAGATAAAAACCAGCTCCCAATGGCCTTCACTGTCCTCTTCCAGCTCAAAATTCTGTGGGGACTGCTCCTGCCCACCCACCCCCATACACACACTCTGTTGTCCACTCAGCCGACACACGTCCCCAAGAGCTGCTGCAGCCTGATCAGCCTTCTTGGAGCCAGGAATCAGGAGAAAAGATGATTTCACTTGCTCCTTTCCTGCCCTTTATTTCTCTTTTTCTTGCAATTCTCCTTACACTTGAAGGTATGTCTTCCTAAAGAAGCAAGTGGCGGCTTTTTGTCCTTGCTCCCTGAGTACTCTTTAGGCAAAATGTTTGTTACAAAAGGAATGGGGAGCTTTAATGGGGATTTTGAAATTCAAACCCTCCCAAACAGCATCTAAGATCTCCTGGTGTGAAAGCTTCAGGTGGTCTGCTAGATGCTGGGCGGGAATGTGTGGTGGGAAGAAGAGGGAATAAAACGCTGAGAAATAAGAGACCCTGATTTCAGAAATCTTGTATTTTAGTAGGGGTAGAGCATACAAAGGCTCCTGAATAAAATTAGGGGAGAGTGACTTAAACGAGCCATGCTTAGGAGCCATTATTAAGTTAGAGACACACTCATTGGGGAGGCAATAATTTGTGCTGTTTGCTTGTCTCTTCTGTAAGTCTCTGAAAGTGCCACATTGGCAAATAAAAGCCACTGGGATCAATGATTCTCCTGGGGAAGGGATACTGGGCAGTTCATATCATTTTCTTGGTGTGTTTTTCATGTATAGAATAAGGATAGAGGTGCATTTGACTCTAAGAATGATAACAGTCACTACAAACCCTTCTTGAAAAATATTTAATGAATTAGCAATACAGGTTAAATAAAAATGTAGGAAAATCTTTATTTTGAAAAGAATTATATATAAAATATAAACACAGAAATGTTCGCTATATGGCGAAATTATGGATTTGTTTGTATTTTCATTTTTTTACAATGCCTATTTTTTAATCATAAACATTTCATAGCATGTGATGAATCCAGAATTGTTATTCTTTTTTTTCTAAGGATTATTGAAGTATTTATTTGATCTGCCAATGAGGTCTTCATTATTGACATGAATGCGTACTTGCCCTCACTGTTGACCTCTCATGCATTCAGCACACAAATATTGGGGGTTGCTGCCTTCTAGGCACTGAGCTGGGTCCTGGGGGTCCAGACACAAAGATCTGACTTGATTTTCATTGTCAGAACCATGTAAATGCCTACAAAGTAAAGCCTGTAACCACATCCACTGTTCTAGGGAAAGTAAAACAGCCAGTCTGGTCAGAGGGTGGGAATGAAAGGGGATTTTGTGCAAAAATGAAAAAAAAAAAAAAAGAAAAGTGAAAATGGGGTTGGTTGCCAGTCTGCCTGAATCAGGTCTTCCTGTGGCAACCTCATTCTTTGGCTTGATGTGAACTCCCAGAACATCAGAAGCATTGCGGCCAAGTGTAAGTCTAAAACCCCTTCTTAAAAACCAATGAAAAGTTACACATTATGCACATCTAAGAACTAAACTTTGCACAGACCACGGACTTACTCCATGTTTAATAAGGAGGTTTCTTGCAGTGAGAATCTAAGGGATGTTAAAGGGAAAAAAAAATCAATACTATGCGCTAAAGGAAGTTAAAGATGACTTTATTAAAGGCTACTGTGAAAGGTATGGGGACCGCCGCAAAGGGGTCTGGCTGCTGGGGAGAGACATTGGGCTCAACTCTGAATATAGCACAGGCAAGTGGAAATACATAGCCAAGGAACATGGTGGGGGGCAGTGGATGGAAAATTACTAAGGGGATCATCGGGGTAAGGGGCATTCTGGCTAAACTGACCTCATAGGACTTTTGCTGAAGGCAGGCCAGGGTGCACAGACATCACCAGGGACATTTGAACCAAGTGCCCCCATTTTTAAACTATTATTTGTATTTCCTCTTCTCTCTCCTTTCTGTCAGTTCCCTGTTTCCTACCTAGCCCTTTAGAAATGCAAATATAACCTTTCACCTCCCCCTCACCAGACATTTCCTGCAGGGCAAGTTCTTCCAAGTGTGTGCTCCGAGATGGATCTCTCCTCCAGAGCTGACAGTGGATTTGCAGGCCAAAGCATATCAGCCAGGGAGCTGTCACCTCCAGCAGGTGAAACTGCCACCCTCAAGGAACTGCCTCAAGACTTTCATCCACCTAGGGGCATATTGAAAGCATGCCAGCTTGACCACTTTTCCAACTTATTTCTGCCCAGGAAGGTACTGACTCTACTGTCTGGTAGATAAGCCACCTGGCTTGCAGGAGAAACCCCTGCCCTTGCTCACTGCCCCCCTTACCTTGTAAAAGTGTCTGCTTTCTGCTCCAGAGGTGGATCAGTACATTTAAAGGCAAGGAGTTTTGTGCCCCTTCTCCAAGCTCACTATAGAATAAACTCACAATTTTTGTACTAGGCTTCACTCTTGTTCATTGGATTCTGCATGCGGGGAACAACTCACCTGCTTTTTGGTTACAACCTGGTGGTGGATGTGGAAGCTTATCAGAAATGAAGGGTGATCAGGTATCAAGAATGGGAGATTCTTTGCTAAAACTAGACTTAGGAGTACACAGATAGACCTAGGAGAAGGTTTGAAGCCTGATTAAAGTTTGGCCAAGAAAAGACTGAACTTCAGGGGAAGCCGGTAATAGTCTTCACATCTGTATCAACAGTACATTGATAGTAGCGAGTGGTAGCTATCTAACTGCAGCTCTGTCAAGCTTCAGATGACCTTAGTATCTAATGACTCTTATTTGAGAAATGAAGAAAATGCCCTCCATCAATGAAGAGACTTGCCAAGAATCAATATCGTGACAGAGCTAGGGCTGCAACCTCATCTTCTTGACACCTTATCTGGGGCTCTGTGTCCTAACAGACTGGGTCGAGATGAAAAGAATTCCTTCTTATAGGGCAGTTCACATACCCTGGAAATGAATCCTAGCTTGTAACATAACTCATCCTACTAAAAAAAAATTGATATTAGGCTTCTCTGTTCTGCTATCTACCAGCATCCTGTGTCTTAGCCTTCCCTCCTTCTTTTATAAATAGAGTGCTTCTGTGGCAATCAAACTTACCATTCAGTTCTGGTTGCAAAATATTGAGATGGGATCAGGATGAGAAGGGGGGAAAGGGAGAAGATGCAGAGGAAATAAATGTAAAAATAGACTACTTTTAAAAGAAGAAGAAAAAATGGTATGTATGCATGTTCAGATTCTCAAGGAGCCGAAAGGAAACACGGGTGCGTCTCTCAGAGCTCCAGAATCACATCTGAACACAGCAGACTGCTAAAGACTGTCCAGCAGTCTCCCCAGTTGCCTACAGTCATGTTTCTGTAGCTCATTCCTCATTACAGGTACCTCCTGGCCCTTCTGCTCCACCGTTAGCTGGTTTCTACAACTGGCCACAGGGTCGCAGAAGATGTTTATGACTTTCTCCTCCCCTCTATTGTGAATTCGGATGCCTTTTAGGCCCTGCCTCAGATAGGAAAGATACTTAGCCTAGGGAAGAAGCACATTTTCCTACATGTTCCCTAAAAAAAAATTACTGTTATACTTCAATCAGACACCTAAATGTGCATGCCAAGCACCTCAGTATCTACTTCACAGTCTCTTTCTTTGAAGAGCCTTTGAAGGGATTGAATGTGGCACAAAACAGATGAAACAAAGGTTATGTTTTTATATTAGAGTTGAGAACCTGTGGCTTATGAACATGTGAACTCACTGTAAGGGGTTCATCTAGGTTTTTAAACAATTTCTGTGGCGGCTTTGTCATGTGTCAAGTGGGCCAGGCTGAAATATGCTTCCCGGAATTCTTTTCCCTGCATGTTCCCAGTTAGAGTGGGGAATAAAAAACATTTTTGCTTGAAATTTGAAGGACAAAAGTGAGGCGGCAGCAGCCGTGCTACTTTTCACTCTCAGAAGGTGGTTTATGCAGCTCAGGCACATTGTCACTCATCTGTGACTCATGCCCTTGGGGCGGCAGCAGGTGAGCCTGCACGTGTTCCACTTTTCCCCCGTCTCCTTCACCAGCTTCTCTGATTCCTGGACCAGGTATGCGTTTTCGCTCTGTGACAGAAGGAGCCACCTTCCACTTTAGAACAAGCATTTCATCGAGGCTGGAGGCAGTAAGGACAGAGGCAGGACTCCACTGTGCCCTGAGGGGCCCAGCTTGCCTTTGTCCTCCCACTTTACAACCGTTTTCCCTTCTCGATGCCCTCCCTGGAGTCCAGTATCCCACAGAAAGACAGCAGCCTTATAGAGACTCTTAACCAGCTCCCAGGATTGCTTAGAGTCAAGTCCCTGAAACTGATTGTTTACTACACATACTTCCTCAAGGTTCTGCTTTTCTGCTTGCACCCTGACCAACACAGTCTCCTTGCAATGTACATAAGCTTCACAGACTCACTGAAAACCTGGAATAAAAAATGGAGACAAGGCCACCGCAGTTCAGCCCAGGCAACATAGTGAGACCTCATCTCTTAGGAAAAAAGTAACGGAAAGGTGTTGTCCTGAGGCAGTATGTGTACCCGCATGAAAACTGGAGTGGAGAGAGTAGCTGACAAAGGCTACATGGTCTTCCTGATCATTCCTTCTCGGCAGATAGACAATGATAAGAATGATGGCAACAGAGCCACCCATGACCGGGGTATGTGGGGTCTCAGCTACTTTTCATGTATCATTAATCCAGGTGACTTGCGGGCTAGATGCCATCTTCTCCTCTTACAAATGAGAGACGTGAGGCTCAGAGGGGTTACATGACTTGCTCAAGGTTACACAGAGCATAAGTAGTGTCATGGGATCTAAACCGAGATTTTTCTATTCCAAAGCTTGTGGATCCTTCCCTTTGCCTGGTTGCATAGTCCCTACAATTCACTAACTCACAGGAAATTCCTGCATCCTTTGGTTGGCTCTATTTATAGTCTTTCTAAAGTGGAATGTGTTGGGCCCTCTTCCTGGCATGAAATCTATCTTTAAAATTCCATTTATTAATAAACACATAGTGCCTGTTGTATGCCAGACACTGGTTGAGCAGTTTACAAATATTAACTAATTTAATCTTTACAGCAACTCTGTTATATTACTAATGTTAATATAGTAGTAATAGGATTACTGCCATTTTACAGAGAAGGAAATGAAGGTATAGAGAAGCTAAATGTTTTGGCCAAGGTCACATGGCCATTAAGTTTTGCAGAGTCTGATTTCACACCCATTACCATGTATTGCTGCTCTTTCCTTCAGAGATTGAGACTTCTCATCCTAGCCTGACTCCTCTTCCCTGTGAATGCTGAGATGATGATGGGTTCAGGGCCTCAGAGTTCCCCCAAAGGAAAGTCCTGGGTGAGCCTGAGTCTTTATAAATGTCCATGATGAGGCAAAGGCTGGCATGGCCCAGCTGCCACTCCTAGTGACTATCAAATCTGTCTCAAAAAGCAAGCCCTTTTTTATTTCCAGTGTTTCTGAAGTGCGAATGGCCTCCACAAAGGCTCCTTCCTTTGAGATTGAAAATCAAACCTCTGAAGTTCCACACCTGAGTCTCGGTGGCCTTAACTTTCCTCTCAACAGCTTCCTTCTCACCTCACTTCTGATCTTAGCCAGGCTGCACAGAGCTGACTGAGGCAGGAGCCAGGAGGCGGCAGGTGGAGCTGCCTTGGTTGGCTGAGGAGCCATCAGGCTACTCCCCCATCAGAAGTCACATACACCATCAGGTCTGAAACCTCTGCCTCTTGAAGTCACCTGGGTTTGACAAGATGTAAGACATTCTACGTTTTAGAGATTCTTGCATGTGAACAGGCAATGTCGTGGGAATTCTTCAGGGCGATCAGTCATTCAGACCTTGTTACTGGCTTTTCTCCAAACGGCCTTGAATAGTACTTGATGTAAGTGAGGCCAGGGAGGGAGAAGAGTATGGAGAGTTCTCAGGAGAATCCCAGTGAAAAACATCCTCTGCTGTACAGTTCTTCAGAAATGATGCCCTAATAATGGCACAGCAGTGCCCAGCAGCTACCAGGGTTCTGCTGTTTACTACTCAAGAGACCTTTGACAATTTGCTTACCTGCATTAGTCAGTTTCCATGTCTATAAACTGTAATTAACCATGGCATCTACTCCTAGCAGCTGTTTTGAGGATGAACAACTGTGGAGTATGTAAAAGGTATAGTTCACAGTTGAGCATATAACAAGAGCTCAAGAAATGTTAACTATTACGATTACATAATAGACCCCAGTTTAAATGCAGTTTATTTTACACAAACCCTATTGTAATCTATGAATTCAATGTAGTATTTCCTATCTTATAGGTTAAGACATTAGACAGGCTAAATTACTTGCTAAAACCACATAGGTAGTGGTCAGAGGTGTAGAGTGGGACCCAACCATTGTTTTCTGCCTCCAAATGTAGTGCTCATTACATTACCTACAGAGGATGTTAGAAGCCAGCCCCTCCTCACCTCAGCCCAAAGACACACACACACACACACACACACACACACACACACACACACACAGCAATTTTGCCTTATTCCTGGGCTCTAGGAAAGCAGCCTTCACCGCTTGGTAACTGGTTTCCAATGTTATCCAGTCTAGTAGAGTAATACCAGGGAGCTGAGAGTCACCAGGCCCTTCAAAACATCAGCCGTGTGTTTGCCAGTCATTTCTTTGTTGGCAAAGATGAAAGCTTTGAAGCTCAGTGAAAAATGCACTGGGTGGTGGCTGAGCCTCGGCTGAGAGTGTCAGAGTCCTTATTGCGATCCTCAATATCATATTCCCACGATTGGCATCAGCCCACTACAAATAAGGAAGTTATTTCCCAAGATTAGTAAAAAGAAAGAAAGAGGGTGGGAGGGTGGGGGTTTCAGCATTGGGCTGGGGAGGGGTTAGGAAGACGGCAGATATTAAAATAGCAGCAAATGAATACCGTGTACTTTCAGACACGCTGCAAGATTGGTAATTCTGCTGAGATAATTGCCCTTCCCCAGATTACTGTCTTTATCAGGGAAAGAAATGATTGCTATGTGTGAGAAATCACACTGTCTCGTGCTCCATGAGAAGTGGCAATGATTAATGAGAGACCAGGCTTCCAATTTGCAAATATTCCATGCATGCACACAGACATCGGGAGTAGAAAGACAGCTTTCAGAGAATTAGGAAGCACGATAAACTCTTCTCCCACAGACCGGGAGACTGAAGCACCTTGTGGCACGATTCAGTCTTCAGTATCACCTTTCATTTTCCTGGACGTCCGGGTCTAAATTAGTATGACTTGATACTATTGGCTACTTGGGGGCTTTTTCTCTGCATCAGAGAGTTTGCCTGCTGGTGAGACCACTGGACTCCAGAGATCTGGGTTTTAAGCCAGGGTCTTAGATTATTTAGCCTCCGTTCTTTCTCGAGATCAAATCTCCAAATGTTTGCTGACCATAAAATGTGATGATTTGACTAGCTGACCTCTTAGGTCTCTTGCATCTCGGGAAGTCTCATCTGAGTCTTCCTGCATACTTAAAAGGGGCAAAAACAGTATGGTAGCAGAATAATGGTCCTCCAAAGATGTCCACATCCTGATCCCTGGAATTTGTGGACATGTTACTACATGGCAGAAGGGATTTGGCAGATGTAATTAAAATAAGGATCTTAAAATGGAAATTCTCTTGAATTTTATAGGTGGAACCAATGTAACCACAAGGGTTCTTAAAAGCTAGAAGAGGGGGTCAGAGAAGGAGAGGTGACAAAGGAAGCAGAGGTCAGAGTGATGCAGTCACTGGCCTTGATGATGGAGGAGGGGCCATGAGCCAAGGAATACGGGTGGCTTCTAGAAACTGGAAATGGCAGAGACACAAATTCTCCCATGAAGCCTCCCAAAGGAACCAGTCCTGCTGATACCTTAACTTTAGCCCAGAGAAACCTAGTTTGGACATATGACCTCGAGAATTGCGAGATAAAAATGTATTGTTTTAAGCTACTAAGTTTGTGGCAGTTTGTTACAACAGCAATTAGAACACTGATATTATCAGGCAGGCCTGGACCAAATGATGAGGGTCTCTTACTCTGACACCCACCACTTAGGGTATAAAAATTTTGTGTTGTTTTAAGCTACTAAGTTTGTGGCAGTTTGTTATAGCAGCAGTTAGAAAACCAATATTATCAGGAAGGCCTGGAGCAGATGATGAGAGTCTCTCACCATTTAGGGCATCTGCTATGCTGAGGCTAAGACCCAGGGATACAGTTTGCCTCACTTTCCACTAAGCTAGAAGATCACGGCCACATCATCAAGTGAACAAAGATAGAGGCCACTAATTACCCCAGTGGTCACTATAGACAATTAATGCAGATAATTATCAGTTGTCAAATTGTACAGACTAACTAACATTAACAATACCAAGTATAATCATTGAATACTTTTATTCCATCAGACCTTTAATACTTAGAGCAACTACAGGAGGTAGGTACTATTAGTGTCTATTTTATAGATGGAGCAACTGAGTCCTAGAGAGGCTGAGTATCATATGAGTAAGACATATTGCTGGAACTCTGGCTAGGTCTACCCTAGTCCAGATCCCAAGCTCTTATCCAGGAGAATTTATCTCCCAGCCCCAGAATTCCTTATGCACTATGGCATCCCGTAAAAGAATCAGCCCTGTAGGGCAGTGCTGTAAAACTTATTTGATAAGACGTTGAGAAAACTGGGTACAAAGGCTAATATTACCCAAATCTCTGTCTGCCTGGACTACAGGAATTGTGTAGCGGTCACGTGATTTTTCCAGCCTTAGAAGGGACGTTGCTAACATAATAATAAAATTGTCTTAAGTTTGCTTAGCATTTTAAAAATGAAGGTATTTAAAAACTATAGTTTGATACATAACTTAAATTCATAAATATGTCTTTGTACAATGTGGACAATACTCTAGCTAGAAAAGACATTGAATATAAAGTATTCTGTGAATGCCTTCCTTGGTCTGGGCACCTAAGCAGAGAGTCAGAAAATAAGAGTTGCAGGTGTTCTTGAGGACACAGAAAACAATTCAAACACTTCTTGCCCTAAACCACAAATGAAACCACTGGTTTGTGATGTCACCGTTTTTAGGTTTTCATGTTATAGGAGTAGAAACCTTTGAGATGTCTGAGGGAGAAAAAGATGGACAAGAGAAAAAGAGAGACCAAGATGACAATGCAGCTGTCCCCACCAGCCTGCCCATGGGGGAGGGAAGGGAAGGGAAGGAGAGAGAGAAGAGCAGCACTCATTGGACAAGCTGTCCCTGAACCCCCAGCGCCTGTGTGTTTAGGACGCTTTGTTTTCTACGTCTGGCCTTTGAAAATGCACTGGATTTAATGAATCCATTAATGAATTTATTCCTGGATTATATCTGGGGAGGAAGGGAGGGAGGGAGAAAAAGAAGAAATCAAGCTCCAGATGGGAGCTTGATTGATTTGTGTGAATGGCCTCTCATACTAATCTTTCTAAACAGGAAATCCTAGTAGCCCTCGGAGGTTTCCGTCAGGATCTGGGTTGGTTTAAGCATAATCTCCTGCTCTCCCCCAGCCCTCAGCCTCATTCCTGCCCCTCCTCCCCTTCCTGCTTCTATCTCTTAACATGCAAGTGACCAGCCACCTGCCCCCAGTGCAGGCATGTGTGTTTTGTTTGTGTGTTTTGTTTTACTCTATCTTTGTCGCTTCCATCAAACAGGAAAGGAAGGTCACTTCCAGGGCTTCCTTCCCAAGGTGTTGGATTAAGGGGCCAGTGAGAAGGGAAGGGGAAGGAAGGGAAGAACAGCTGCCCCCCTCATTAAACTATTTGTTTTTTTGTTTTTTTTAACTGCAGATCTATGAGGCAAATGCATCCAGGATAGAGAATTAGGTGAGAGACAGCTTCACTCTTTTGCTGATTAATTGCTATTATCAATTATTGCTTGATAATCCATCTTTGCCATGTATCATGCAATAGTGATGTACCATGGAATTATACACTCTGTAATACTCTGCAGTCAGATGCAGCCTACCAAGGACCTGTCAATCAAGTTCTCTTTATTTATTTATTTATTAAAGAAAGGTGCCTTAGTATGGTTTATTTTGACCAAGCTGCCTTCTCTTTGGCTCTTGCTGGTCCAGCCTAAAAAATCCTGAGCCCTTGTTTCCCATGTCCAATGCCTCCATGTTCCTTAGGAGTATGCTGGCCAAGGAATCATGGAGGGGCTGGAGAAAAAAAGTCTTCTCTAATCTGGGGGTGACAACGTCCTTCATGGAGAAGATACAATGCTGATTTTCTTTCATTTTCTTTTTTAATGGAGGAAAGAGTCAGGAAGGTCAGGCACAGGCGTAATAGGGGTAAGTTGGAACAACTGGTTTACCAGAGGAATATAAAAGAAGCTGGAAAAGCAGCTCCAAGGGCACTTCTCTTACTAAGGCTCTCTGAGTTGTGCCTGGGTTTCCTGGTGGAGCCCTGCCAGAGCTGGCTAGGGATGCTTTAGAGATGTGGTCCTCTCAGCAGCTACCTCTCTTCCTCTTGAAAGGAGGGAGCAGAGGGAGCCTGAGCCCAAACACTTGGACAGACTGGCCAGTATCTTTACATGGCTAGCAGGGTGTGTCAGACCATGCGACTACTAGGATCCTCCCCTCACATTTCTGATGGGCTTCCCGCATCTGTGAACCCCCTGCACCGCAGAGGAGTAAAATCAACATCTGACAGAGAGCTAGTGGCATCATTTTTGCCTCCCTCTGTCCCTTTAAATGATGTCCAGTAGGGAAAGTTCTTCCTTGACCTAGATGAAAATCCAGCAGGTCTCGTTTTCTGTTACTCATATAATAAACAGAGCTATAGTCACCTCAGGTCTCAAACACAAGGAGTTAAACTATGCAGTCTGAAATATGAAACTGTCGCTTTCGTCCACAAAGTTGAAGTGGCCTGTGCAGTGATAGATAATGCAATGGCATATAGCCTGAATAAATGGTTAAAACTGATTTAATTAACCACTTCCTGTATTTGTCAATCCAATTAAGTCTTTAGTTTTTCTGTTTAGGTCCCATCTCCACAACCACTTTGCATATTTAGCTAATCTCGGAAACCACCTTTCAGTTCCTAACCCTGGGATTCCCTTCCCTCCCTGTTCCAACAGCTGAATTTCATTCCCCTCATTAAATTGCGTTCAGTACATATTTAGCGAAATGCATAATATGGACATGGCACCATCTTTGGCATTGTAAGGAAAATCAAAGATCAATAAAAAACAGTTATTGATTTCAAAATATCTCTATCTGTTAGCTCTCTCTTTCTCTCTCATCTACCTACCTATCTACCTAGCTATCATTTGTAAATACATAAATAGGTAACTAGAGAGTAGCTAGCTAGAAAGGTAGGTAGGTAAATAGATAGACAGATATAGTGTGGTAGATACCATTTGTAGATGTGATAGCTAGATAGCTAGATACATATGCATACATACATAAGGACAATCTATTTCTTATGGAAATGGAGGGGAGAAGGGTCTAAAACAATCAATGGAGGCTAAATTTGAAGCATATTGTCACATTTGCTTTAATCAAGACACAAGCAAACTATCTCAGAGTGGAAAGAAGAAGATAGTGTCACATATTGCTGAGGACATCATGAAACATGACCTAGCTAGGTCTTCATGATCTGGCTTCCACCCACCTCTCTGGGTAGTCTTGGAGAACTCTTCCTCAGCCCTCTGTGTCAACTGCATTAACTTTCTTTCAGTTCCTCCAGCCAGCCCAGTCCCTTCCTTTCCTAGGGCCTCAGGATATACTCTTCCTTGCACCTGGAAATGTTTGTCTTCTCCATCATTACCCCATCCTAGATGGGGTCGGGCTCATCACTATCCACACAGCACCCGATATTTGAGATGGTACCCTTCAAAATGTAATTGAACAACTAGTGTAAATTTAGATGCTCAGTACACTCTGCCTTCCCTAGGATGCACCACCAAGAGGTTAGGAAACGTGTCTGTCCCAGTCATCAGTATTTTCCCAGTACCTGGAACAATGACTTGCACGTAGTGGGGACTCAGTGAATATTTTAGAAATGGATTAATAAAGTTGGCATTTAGGATTCTGTTTCCTCCTCCTTCTCATATTATCCTTTTCTCTTCTCTTCTGGCCCAGCTCTCCTTCCTTTCAGTGCCTTACTTATAATCACTTTTTATAATTACTTCTTATAATTTTCTCTTTGCTTCTGCATACTTTACAAGCCCTCCCGTGGTCTGCTAGGACAGTCCTATGCATTGAGTAAAAACCTCCCATTTGTTCTCTTCTGTATAGCTCATTCACGGGGAGCAATCTAGGGGTTGCAAATAGTCCCTTCCATTGTTTAGGGTTTGTCTGAGATGAAGTTGCTCTCTGAAGTGTGATCTCTAGACAGGTGCCTCAGTATCACCTGAGCGCTGTGTGAAATGCACTCTAAGGCCCACCCTGGTTCAGAGTCTGCATGTTAACAAGATCCTCTGGCAATGGTGCACATTAAGCACTGCTATGAAAGAGTTAACCTCATAGGATTAGACAGATAGAAAAGAACGCAGCTTTGAGTTATATAATGTGTGCTCTGGGAAGAGGACACAGAGATAGAGTTAGGAGTGTAAGAGGTTTACTGGGAGATAATAAAGAAAGATAAAAGTGATGGAAAGAAGAATTCATTAGGGAAAGCATTCAGATTATGATACTGATCTGGCACTTGTGAAAGGAAAGAGTAGAGGAAAGTAGAGTTGGACAGAGAGAGTCTCAGAGTGCAATGTTGATCTTTCAGTCTTGGCCACTCTACTGGGGAAATGCAGAGCAAAGATTGCCCATTAGCGGAAATCTGCACTGGGTAGAAGTGGCCAGGTCTGTGTAACCCTGCTGTGCTCCGTCATTGGCAGAGGGCTGCCCAGAAGGAGTGTGGCCCCTGCACTAAAGCTGAGGCAGAGCCAGAAAGAAAGAAAGCCAACAGCTGGAGGCTGTCAGCTAACTGCACTCTGGCAGTTGAAAAGCAAGTTCTTTCTTTAAGGAAGATTTGAGCAGTATACCTCCATGGCTACCACATGTGACATCTGAAGGTAATTTTGCAAGAAACTTGTGAGAACTGGCAAATGCATGGGAAACAGATTTAAGGAAACACCACATTAAAGGAGGCCTGGCTTATGTGCTTTTCCAGGACTGTTTATGTTGTACTTTTATTCTTCAGGGAACAATCTCCCAGAAAGCCCCTGAAAGACAAGCTCCAGAGAACTCTTTCCTCTGGGGAGCCCGAGGAGAACCCATGTGAACCAATATGGCATCCTTATATTTACAAGATGCATGAATTGGTAGACAAGATGGTCATGGGTGTCTGACTTCACTCTTTGCAAGCTCGGTAAGTCCCAGGCTCCCTAGGAAAAAACCTAATCCTGACTGGCAACCTCAGAGCCAGAGAAGAATAAAAGCCCCCTGGAGATGAAGCAGGGATGGCACAGATCTGGGGAAAGGAAATACAAGGCTCTGTGGTTAACTAGTGATGCCTTCACATACTGATTTTTATATTCATGCCTTTCCTCACTCATGCACATCTGCAAAGACAGCCAACCACAGGCACAGTCACACACAATGAAAATACGTATTTCAAATTCACATCCACCTTCATGCACACACTCTTAAAAAGCCACACGCACACATATTTCTCAAATCTTGACCCAAGTTTGTATGTCTATGCCCTGCTATTGCAAAACACACTTGTGCATCCAGAACCAAGTTTCCAAATCACCCGCTGTGGATAGAGACATTCATTGGCAAGAGGTCCTGACTTCATGCATATAAATCTGGAACAATATACAGAAACAAAAATAGACAACGCCAACAGACATTCAACAACACAGCCACTTTATGGTCATTTAAATCCAAGAAACTGACAGACACACAGTTTGAAACAGGTTTCTCTTGGTTACCTACGTCTGCTAAAACCCTGTAGAGGTAAAGACAAGGGTAGGGGAAGATTCCTTAGTGTCCCAACCTAGAAAGATGAGTATGTTATATTAGCCATCCTCCGCCTCCTGCAGCAGGGAACTAAAGTTCTCAGGCCAGGTGCCGGAGTGAGGGAGCGCTTGTATCAGGAAAGGTGATTATGCATTTCTGAAGAGGAGTGAAGTATAGGGTATAAAGGCCAAACTCTGAATGTGAGTTCCAGCATCATCACTTTCTACCTGCACGAGCCTGGGTGAGTCTGTCAATTTCTTTGTGCCTCAGTTTCTTCGTTTATAAAATGGTGATGATAATAGTATTTACAAAATAGGTTGCTGTAGGAATACACAGAGACATTATTTGTAAAGTGCTGAGAATGGGCTGGTGCATAATAAGAGCCATGTAAGCATTGGTTGTTATTATTCCACTCTCGGGAATTCTGCAGCCTTGGAGACCGGCACATCTCCCTGACTCCCTCTCATACGCCACCTCCACCCTCAGCCCTCTTCACGGACCTTGATGCAGTTGCTAGCTCCTAGGTTCACCAGGCAGGATCTGCTCTCACCAGGATTGTAAAAATCTCTCCTCCCCTTCCCTGTTGTGGCTTTTGCAAATGGGATTCGTTGCAGGGGATGGAGGGGTCCTGCTGGGTTGAGACCAGACAGCTCATCTCCTGACTAGGCTGCTTGCCTGGGCTGCCACTGGGTCCGTACTGGAAACAGGACAGGGTATGGGGATGCTGCAAGTTTCCAACCCCGTCATACATTTTTGTGGATCTGTAGGAAGACGGGAAGAGAGATGCTTCTCCACTAATATATGTATTAAGGTCCGTAACTACTCCAAGCCCCCTCCCGTCTGTAATTCTTCCCAAAGAAATACCGTTATTTCTCCGAAGTAAAAAGGACTGTTGTCTCGCGTCTCTGTCTCTCATACTCCGACTCAGCTCAAAGCCTCGTCCCTTTAACCCAATGCACTTCGTTCCCCCTGGAGTCCACTCGGCCTCCAGCGGGTTCCCAGGTGAAACTGAAATCCAGAGCTATTCTCATCTGGTTGCCCTGGGAATTTCGGCGCTGTCGGTACAACCTGTTCCTCTATCCTCCCCACTCCTACCGTCCCTCCGCGGGGCTGCACCCTTCTCAGCCCCTCCTTTCCCCAGCTAGGGGCCCCAGCTGCGCCCTCCGGAGAGACACTCAGTGCCGCGAGACCCAGCAGGGGAAGCGGGAGGAGGGGGAGGGGAAGCGGGAGGAGGGGGAGGAGGCGGGGGAGGCGCCCAGGGTGGAGGCCAAGCGCAGCGCAGCCAAAGAGGGGCGGCTGAAGGTTGCATCTGCTGGAAGAAGGCTTTTCGGCTGCTTGGTAACCGGCTGCCAGAAGAGAGAGAGGCAGAGAGCAGGGCAGCGGCTTCCTGACGTCAGGGCCAAGCGAGGGGATCGCGCCAGCAACCCCAGCTCGCCCCAGAGAGGGGCCGGCCGACCGCGGGAGCGGAGCCCGAAGCGAGGCGCCAGCGTAGCGTGAGTAGGGGACGCGGGAGCCGGTCAGCTAGGGCGCAGCATGCCCCCTGCCCCCGCGCCATGGAGATCGCCCTGGTGCCCCTGGAGAACGGCGGGGCCATGACGGTCAGAGGAGGCGATGAGGCGCGGGCAGGCTGCGGCCAGGCCACAGGGGGAGAGCTCCAGTGCCCCCCGACGGCTGGGCTCAGCGATGGGCCCAAGGAGCCGGCGCCAAGGGGGCACGGCGCGCAGAGAGGCGCGGACCCGGGAGCGCGGCCATTGCCTCGGCTGCCCGAGGAGCTGCCACAGCCTCGACGGCCGCCTCCGGAGGACGAGGAGGAAGAAGGCGACCCCCGCCTGGGAGCGGAGGAGGACCAGGCTCCGGGGGCGGCGTCCCTGCACCACCAGCGCGTCCACATCAACATCTCCGGGCTGCGCTTCGAGACGCAGCTGGGCACCCTGGCGCAGTTCCCCAACACCCTCCTGGGGGACCCTGCCAAGCGCCTGCGCTACTTCGACCCCCTGAGGAACGAGTACTTCTTCGACCGCAACCGGCCCAGCTTCGACGGCATCCTGTACTACTACCAGTCGGGGGGCCGCCTGCGGAGGCCGGTCAACGTCTCCCTGGACGTGTTCGCGGACGAGATCCGCTTCTACCAGTTGGGGGACGAGGCCATGGAGCGCTTCCGCGAGGATGAGGGGTTCATTAAAGAAGAGGAGAAGCCCCTGCCCCGCAACGAGTTCCAGCGCCAGGTGTGGCTTATCTTCGAGTACCCGGAGAGCTCTGGGTCCGCGCGGGCCATCGCCATCGTCTCGGTCTTGGTCATCCTCATCTCCATCATCACCTTCTGCTTGGAGACCCTGCCCGAGTTCAGGGATGAACGCGAGCTGCTCCGCCACCCCCCGGTGCCCCACCAGCCTCCTGCACGCGCCCCTGGAGCCAACGGCAGCGGGGTCGTGGGGCCACCCTTTGGCCCCACGGTGGCACCGCTCCTGCCCAGGACCCTGGCCGACCCCTTCTTCATCGTGGAGACCACGTGCGTCATCTGGTTCACCTTCGAGCTGCTGGTGCGTTTCTTCGCCTGCCCCAGCAAGGCAGGGTTCTCCCGGAACATCATGAACATCATCGACGTGGTGGCCATCTTCCCCTACTTCATCACCCTGGGCACCGAGCTGGCAGAGCAACAGCCAGGCGGCGGAGGAGGCGGCCAAAATGGGCAGCAGGCCATGTCCCTGGCCATCCTGAGAGTCATCCGCCTGGTCCGGGTGTTCCGCATCTTCAAGCTCTCCCGCCACTCCAAGGGGCTGCAGATCCTGGGCAAGACCTTGCAGGCCTCCATGAGGGAGCTGGGG
>CAUYLG010010058.1:0-10355 GCA_963573385.1 Cacajao melanocephalus
TTCAAGGTTCTTAGTTTCTTTGCATTGGGTTAGAACGTGTTCTTTTAGCTCACAGAAGTTTCTTATTACCCACCTTCTGAAGCCTGATTCTGTCATTTCATCACACTCATTCTCCATCCAGCCTTGTTCCCTTGCTGGTGAGGAGTTGTGATCCCTTGTAGGAGGAGAGGTGTTCTGGATTCGGGTGTTTTCATCCTTTTTGCACTGGTTTCTTCCATAGTTGTGGATTTATCCACCTGTCGTCTTTGTAGTTGCTGACTTTCATATTGGGTCTCTGTGTGAACGTCTGGTTTGTTGATGATGAAGTTATTTCTGTTTCTTAGTTTTCCTTCTAGCAGTTTGGCCCCTCTGCTGTAGGACTGCTGAGGTCCACTCCAGGCCCTGCTTGCCTGGGGATCTCCTGCAGCAGCTGCAGAACAGTGAGGGTTGCTACCAGTGTCTTCTTCTACTATCTTTGTCCCAGAAGGATACCCGCCAAATGTCAGTCTTATCTCTACTTTATGAGGTGACTCTTTGGATATATGGGAGTCAGGGAGCTGCTTGAGGAGACAGTCTGTCCCTTATAGGAGCTCAAGTGCTGAACTGTGAGCTCCATTGTTCATTGAGAGCTGCTGGACAGGTATGTTTAAGTCTGCTGCAGCAGGACTCATAAACCCCTTTTTATTTCCCAGGTGTTCTGTCCCAGGGAGTTAGGGCTTTATTTATGAATTTCCACTGTGCTGCTGCCTTTTTTTCAGGGCTGCCCTGCCCAGCAGGGAGGCAGCCTAGTCACTGTCTGCCTGCCAATGCTTTGCTGGGCTCCTGTGGGCTCTGCCCAGCTGCTGTGTGAACTTCCTTGCAGTCCTGTTTATATGGGTGTAGTTAGAACTGCCTGGGCAGTGGTGGCTCACCT
Organism: Cacajao melanocephalus; assembly: GCA_963573385.1. NCBI lineage: Eukaryota > Metazoa > Chordata > Mammalia > Primates > Pitheciidae > Cacajao > Cacajao melanocephalus. The sequence goes on from CAUYLG010010058.1 coordinate 893, forward strand.
CTGTAATGGCGGACTCTCTGTAATGGCGGGTTGCCTCGGCAACGGCAAGCTGCCTCAGCAATGGCGGACTGCCTCCGTAGTGGTGGAGTGCCTCGGTAATGGCAGACGCCCCGCCTCAACAAAGCTGGACTGTCCCGGGTTCAGCTGTGTTTGCTGTGAAACTCTCAACCCAGAGCGTTTCCAATTGCTGTTTTTGTTTTTTGTTTTTGTGGGGGTGGGACCAGCCGAGCCAGATCACCTGGCTCCCTGCCTCAGAGCCTTTTTTGTTTAGTTGAACGATCAACTCTCTCCCAGGTGTTCCAGTCGCCTCATGAAAAGGTGCCGGGATCTGTGTGATTTCCTGTGCAGCGACCCACTGTGCTGGCTGAAACAGCGACGCTGATATTCTTGGCCCTTTTTTGCCTGGGAATCTCCTGGCCTGGCTCCCTGTTTCAGACCCCTTTTTAATCAGATGAATGGGCGATTCTGCCTTCCCGAAGATCCACTTGCCAGCTAGAACGGAGACCCAGACTAGTGTATTTTGTATGGAGAACCGCCGCGCCGGGGAGCCAGCCAAAAGAGCTGTGCTGGTGACCCTTAGGGCTCCTCCGCCTGGGAATCTCCTAGTCTGTGTGCAATAAAAATCCATTTGGAAATGCGGCGTCCACTCATCCTCTGTGCTTTCACTGGGAGCTGCAATCCTGAGCTGCTCCTAAATGGCCATCTTGGATCTCCCCATCACACTTCTTAATATTTAAACACAAAGAGAGTGGCCACAGCAAGGTGGCACGGAAGACACCAGCGTTCATGTCCCCATAAGAAAAAAACAATTAGACAGCTATGCATGAATAACAAAATCCCTGGAAGGGCTCAAGAGTTTAAAAATCTACAGCAACACATCGGAACCCAAAAATGGAGAATAATCATATGAAAATGATTTTTGGAGAGGCCAGAATGCCTGAGAAATGTAGAAATGGTAAGAAAAAAAGAAAAACACTTGCTATTAGTATCAACCATGCAGTGGGTGATGCCGTGGTCCTTAGTGACTTGCTCTGCAAAGAACCCTGACAGCCTTTCCCACTTGGAACTTCAAGAGCCCCAGCAGCAGCTACAGACTCCCTGCAAATTCCACAGCAGAAGTTACCTTAGTATTCCTCTGCACAGACTCCAGCAACCTGCTCCACAGTAAACAAAGGCAGATAGATATTGCCACTGATGTAATCAATAGCCATCTTTGCTTTGGATCCCTCAGTGAGAGAGAGAAATGCTGCTGCACACTCAATCACCACAAAAAGGAGTTGCTGTTGTGCAGCCCTGAAACTGGGGCTTCCACACCCTACCTTACGAACACAGTGGATCCTACAGCCATGACCACCCTAAGCATTGTTTATGCTTTAGACCCTACCTCTATTGCCATTCCATGAATATCAATGCCTCAAACAAAAGCTACCACCATTGTGAGCTAGCCCAAACTCTGAATTCTGGACCACTGTCATGCCACACATTCTTGCATATGCCATGAGCACCTGCATTATGGGCAATAAAGCCACCATTGCAGCAGGCACATCAGTGCCCTGGATGTGAAGCAGCAGTTACTCTGCACATTCCCATGCTTTAGATTCTGCCTCCATAGTTCATTCATGACTACCCTATAACGCCCACACATAGAAAATCAGAGTCACCAAACCAGTGGGAGCACCTGGACTCTGGACCATGAAGCTGCTGTAGCTCTTTATGCACCTGCACTTTGGATTCTGGTTCCATGGCTGCTCCACAAGCACATATGCTTCACACACTGTTATCAATGGTGTAGTGGAGATGCCTGTGCCCAGGCACTGAACCCACTGCTGCCCAAAGCCCAGAGCCAGGGCTTCTCCATGTATACGTGTGTGCTGGGTCCCAGCTCAGCTGTCACCCCACAATTGCTTGTGCATCAGACATCAGAGCCACCACCACAGCTAGCTAGCCAGTGTCACAGACCCTGGAGTCACTGTCATTCCACACATGCTCAAATATGATCCTCTGGTTCTGCAGCTGTTCTAAAGTACCCACATCATGGACACTGGAGCCACTGCTGTAGCAGGCACCCCTGTAACCTAGAATTGAGGCATCAGTAACCTTGCACACACCCAGTCTTTGGATCCCAACTCCATGGCCATTTTTTAAGCACACATCCCCAGGACACCAGAGCCACCAAAGCAACAGAAACACCCAGGTTCCTGGTGCTACTGTAGCTCTTTGCATGCCCACACTGCAGACCTTAGCTCCCCAGCTACTTAAAAAGCATCCATGTCTAACATTCTGTCACCAATATTGCAGCAGTGGTGCCTGTGCCCTTGGCAACAGAGACATTACTGCCCCCAGACCCTGGAGCTATAATTTCTTCTCACATACAGCTATGCTCCAGATGCCAACTCAATGGCCACTCCGCAGTAACCACATCAGACACTGGTGCCACTACCACCACAGGCATGCTCATAAACTGGACATGGAACCAAGAGGAAGCTCCCTGATTATGACTTCTCCTAGAGAAGAAATAGAGATTGATTACTCCAGAAACTTTTGCCACTAAAAACTTTAAGAGCCTGTGCTCCCACTGCAGACACAGACAGCGTGGCTGCTGAGAACTTGCAGTCTTTGCTGATGCTAACTTCACTTGATGAAGCCACACAGAAACTAAGCCATTGCACTATCAGTGGAGTCAGAACTTTCACACTCTACCCAATCAGCACCCTCTCACCCATAGTGAAGGTCTTTCCACACTAAAACCAATCCTAAGTATAAAAGTGTGCTTGCTCTATCAAATATAAAACAATCAATGCAAGACAACAAGAAACAAGAAAAATTAAGAAAATAAGACACCACCAAAGGAGCATAATAATTTCTAAGTATTCAACACAAAAGAAATGGTTATCTGTAAATTGCCTGATGAATAATTCAAAATAATTGTTTTAAGGTAGCTCAGTGAACTCTTGGGGTCCTCAATTCAAGGATTTGGTCTTGGATGGTGTTTCTGGACCTTCCCTGAGGTCCTGAGCCAGAAGGGAGCCCACTGCTTTGCAGGGTGAGCCCCAGACCTGGTAGCATTCATGACAAGATGACTGCCGAGTTTGTGAGCCTTAAGTAAACATCAGCGATACCCTGGCAGTAATCTTCATGGGCCCATGGTGGTTGTGGACAAAGGGAGAGATTTCTCTGCCTGGAGCAAGGGGAAGGAAGAAAGGGAAGGGAAAGATACTGCCTTGAAATTTTGGTGCCAACTAAGACACAGTAGAAGAGAGCACCAGGTGGCTTTCTAAAGTTGTCAGTTCCAGGCTCTGGATCCCAGAAAGCATCTCCGGATCCACGTGGAGTTCAGGAAACTAGCCACCCTGAAGGGAAGAATATAAGATAAGATTGGCTGGCTTTATCACTTGTTAATTGTACAGCCCTGAGCAATCATAGGTGGTAGCCAGGTAGTGGTTACAGCAGGCCTTAGGCAAGACCCAGTGCTGTACTGGCTTCAGGTCAGCCACACTGCAGTCCCTATAGTGATGGCCACAGTGGTACTTGTGTTACCCCACCCTCAGCTTCAGGCAGCTCAGCAGAGAGAGAGAGAGAGAGAGACTCCATTTTCATGAAAAAACATAAGAGAAAAACATGTCTCTGCCTGATAAACCAGAGAATACTTCTGGACCTTATCCATGACCACAGGGTGGTACCTAAGAGTCTGAAAGAACCAAAGCACAACTGGGCTTAGAGTATCCCCTAAGGAAGATATGGAAGTGACCAAAAACATAGATCACAACACCCAAGACCCTTCAAATACCTGAAGAGCCTTCCCAAGAAGGATGGGTACAAATAAGCCCAGACTTTGAAAGCTGCAATAAATATCTAACTTGTTAATGCCTAGAGCCAAGATTATCCAGAAAAACATGAACTCACTAAGCAAATTAAATAAGACACGAGGGGCCAATCTTGGAGAGAAAGAGGCCTTTCAGATAGATAATTCAAAATAACTGTTGATAGAAAACTCAAAGAAATTCAAGATAACACAAAAAAGAAATTCATAATCTGATTAGATAAATTTAACAAAGAAACAAAAATAATTTTAAAAATTAAGTAGAAATCCTAGAGGTCAAAATGCAACTAACATACTAAAGAATGCATTACAGTCTATTAAAGACTGAATTAATCAAGCAGAAGAAATAATTTGTTGCTTAAAAAGACAGTCTATTTGAAAATACACAGTAAGAGGAGACCAAAAAAAAAGAAAAAAAAATAAAACAGTAAAACATGCTTACAGGATCTAGAAAATACGCTCAAAAAAGCAAATCTAACATTCATTGACCTCAAAGAGAAGGTAGAGAGAGAGATAAGGGGAGACATTTATTAAAAAGGATAATAACAGAGAACTTTGCAAATATAGGGGACAATATCAATACTCAAGTACAGGAAGGTTGAACACCAGACTGATTTAATCCAAGGAAGACTATCACAAGATATTTAATAATAAAACTCCAAAAGGTTCAGAATAAAGAATAGATTCTAAAAGCAAGAGAAAAGAAACAACTAAGATACAATGACACTCCAATATGTTTGGCAGAAGAGTTTTCAATGAAAGCCTTAGAGACCATGAGAGAGTGGCATATTGAAGGTGCTGAAGAAAACAAAAAAAGTGGATCCCAAGAAGACTGAATAACGGGCAGCTCCAAGCAAGAGAGACACAGAAACCAAGCAGTCTCCACAATTCCAAACGAGGTACTTGGTTCTTTTTGTGGGTCTTGTTGAACAGTGGCTATAAACCAAATAGGGTAAGATGTGGCAAGGCAGGGCACTGCCCCACCCAGGAAATGCATGCAACATACTGGAGGACTGGCTGATCTCCCACTCAAGGACTTTGGTTTGGATACAGCACTATGCCCCAGCCCTCTACAACCCACAGAACAGAAGATCTTCACCAGGCTGAAAAGCCTCAGTGAACTATCAACAGGGCAGAACAGCAACTTTGGCCAGCGCCAGGGCTGTCAGCTTAGATCTAGGTGGAAGCACTGGCTGACATGGAAGTACTGGCTGATTCAAAAGCCAGAAAGCTGGCTGGACAGAGCTACCCAACCCCAGAAAAAAGGGGAACTGAAAGCATGGAAACAGCCCACATGGCAGGATGGGTACCCCCCACACAAAGCCCAGCAGGCTAAAAAACTCTCACTCCAGAGTTTCAAACTCAGAATATCAGTTAGAGAGTGATCAGGAATGATTGAGTTGGGCAGGGGGAAGGGCAGTTGGAATTGCAGAGGCCGGCCTAATTTTCCTGAGTAAATAAAAGACTCAGCAGCTCCACTGAAACCGTGGCAGCACAGCAGTGCCTCTGCAGTCAGACAAAGGAAAGGCCACCTCCCCAAGCAGCTACCTGAGATCAAAACCATATGAATCCAACAAGATGGGAAGAAACCAGTGCAAGAAGAATAAAACCATCAAAAACCAGAATTCCTCTCCTGCACCACAAGATCACAACTCCTCACTAGCAAGGGAACAAAGCTGGATCGAAAACAGTTTTGACAAATTGACAGAAGCAGGCTTCAGAAGGTGGGAAATTACAAACTTCTCTGACTTAAACTAACATGTTCTATCCCAAGGTAAAGAAACTAAAACCTTGAAAAAAGGTTAGATGAAATGTTAACTAGAATAAACAGCCTAGAGAAGAACACAAACGAATTGATGGAGCTGAAAAACACAGCACAAGAACTTCATGAAGTATACACAGGTTTCAATAGCTGAATCGATCAAGAAGAAGAAGGATATCAGAGATTGAAGACCAACTCAATTAAATAAAATGAGAAGGCAAGAAAAGAGAACAAAGAGTGAAAAGAAATGGACAAAGCCTTCAAGAAATATGGTATTATGTGAAAAGACCTAATCTGCACTTGATTGGTCTACCAGAAGTTGATGAGGAGAATGAATCCGAGCTGGGAAACAGTCTTCAGGATATAATCCAAGAGAAATTCACCAATCCAGCAAGGCAGACCAACATTCAAATACAGGAAATACAGAGAATACCACAAAGACACTCTTCTAGAAGAACAACCCCAGGCACATAAATCATCAGGTTCACCAGGGTTGAAATGAAGGAAAAAATACTAAGGGCAGCCAGAGGAAAAGGTCAGGTCACCCACAAAGGAAAGCACATCAGACAAACAGCAGACCTCTCAGCAGAAACCCTACAGGCCAGAAGAGAGTGGGAGTCAATATTCAACATCCTTAAAGAAAAGAACTTTCAACCTAGAATTTCATATCCAGCCAAGCTAAATTACATAAGTGAAGGAGAAATAAAATCCATTACAAACAAGCAATTGCTCAGAGATTTCATCACAATCAGGCCTGCTTTACAAGAGCTCCTGAAAGAAGCACTAAATATAGAAAGGGACAATCAGTACCAGCCACTTCAAAAACATACCAAATGGTAAAGAGCATTGACACAATGAAGAAACTGCATCAAATAACAGGCAAAACAACCAGCTAGCATCAAAATGGCAAAATCAAATTCACACATAACAAAATTAACCCTAAATGTAAATGGGCAAAATACCACAAGCAAAAGACACAGACTGGCAAGTTGGATAAAAAGCCAAAACTCATTGGTGTGCTGTATCCAGGAAACACATCTCACATGCAAGGATACACATAGGCTCAAAATAAAGGGATGGAGGAAGGTTTACCAAGCAAATGGAGAGCAAAAAAAAGCAGGAGTTGCAATCCTAGTCTCTGATAAAATAGACTTTAAAGCAACAAAGATCAAAAGAGACAAAGAAAGACAGTACACAATCGTAAAAGGATCAATGCAACAAGAAGAGCTAACGATCCTAAATATATATGCACCCAATACAGGAGCACCCAGATACATAAAGCAAGTTCTTGATGACTTACAAAAAGATTTAGACTCCCACACAATAATAGTGGAAGACTTTAACACTCCATTGTCAATATTAGACAGATCAAACTGACAGAAAATTAACAAGGATATCCAGGACTTGAACTCAGACCTGGACCAAGAAAACCTAATAGACATTTACAGAACTCTCCATCCCAAATCCATAGAATATACATTCTTCTCAGCACCACATGACACCTACTCTAAAATTGACCACATAATCGGAAGTAAATCACTCCTCAGCAAATTCAAAAGAATGGAAATCATAACAAAGAATCTCTCAGACCATAGTGCAATCAAGTTAGAACTCAGAATTCAGAAACTATCTCAGAACCACAAAGCTTCTTGGAAACTGAACAACTGGCTCTTGAATGTTGACTGGATAAACAATGAAATGAAGACAGAAATAAACATGTTCTTTGAAACCAATGAGAATGAAGACACAACATACCAGAATCTCTGGGACACATTTAAAGCAGTGTCTAGAGGAAAATATATAGCAAAAAATGCCCCCATGAGAAGCAAGGAAAGATCTAAAATCGACATCCTGTTGTCAAAATTGAAAGACCTAGAGGAACAAGATAAAAAAATCTCGAAATCTAGCAGAAGACAAGAAACAACTAAGATCAGAGCAGAACCGAAGGAGACAGAGACACAAAAAACCGTTCAAAAAAATCAAAAACTCCAGAAGCTGGTTTTTTGAAAAGATCAACAAAATAGACAGACCACTAGCCAGATTAATAAAAAACAAAAGAGAGAATAATCAAATAGATGCAATAAAAATGATGATGGGGATATCACCACAGATTCCACAAAAATATAAACCACCATCAGAGATTACTACAAACAACTCTATGCACATAAACTAGTAAACCTGGAAGAAATGGATAAATTCCTGGACACTTGCACCTTTCCAAGTCTAAACCAAGAAGAATTTGAAACCTTGACTAGACCAATAACAATGGCTGAAGTTGAGGCAGAAATTAATAGCCTACCAACCAAAAAAAGCCCAGGTCCAGATGGGTTCACAGACCAATTCTACCAGCCTACAAAGAGGAGCTGGTACCACTCTTTCTGACACTATTCCAAAAAATCCAAAAAGAGGAAATCCTTCTCAAATCATTTTATGAGACCAACATCATTCTGATACCAAAACCCAGCAGAGACTCAACAAGAAAAGCAAACTTCTGGCCTATATCCATGATGAACATACATGCAAAAATCTTCAATAAAATACTGGCAAACTGACTGCAACAGCACATCAAAAAGCTTACCCACCACGATCAAATAGGCTTCATCCCAGGGATGCAAGGTTGGTTCAACATAAACAAGTCTGTAAATATAATTTGCCACATAAACAGAACCAAAGACAAAAACCACATGATTATCTCAATTGACACAGAGAAGGCCTTTGACAAATTTCAACAGCCCTTTATGCTAAAAACCCTCAATAAACTAGGTATTGATGGAACATATCTTAAAATAATAAAAGCTATTTACAACAAACCAACAGCCAATGTCATACTGAATGGGCAAAAACTGGAAGCATCCTCTTTGAAATCTGACACTAGACAAGGTTGCCCTCTCTCACCACTTCTATTCAATGTAGTATTGGAAGTTCCAGCCAGAGCAATCAGGCAAGAAAAAGAAACAAAGGGTATTCAATTAGAAAAGGAGGAAGTCAAACTGTCTCTATTTGCTGACTACATGATTGTATATTTAGAAGACCCCATCATCTTACCCCAAAATCTCCTGAAACTGATAAACAACTTCCGCAAAGTCTCAGGATATAAAATCAATGTGCAAAAATCACAAGCATTCCTATACACCAATAACAGACTTAAAGAGAGCCAAATCAAGAACGAACTGCCATTCACAATTGCTAAAAAGATAATAAAATACTTGGGAAGAATACAACTAACAGAGAATGCAAAGGACCTCTTCAAGGAGAACTACAAACCGCTGCTCAACAAAATAAGAGAGGACACAAACAGATGGAGAAACATTCCATGCTCATGGTTAGGAAGAATCAATATCATAAAAATGGCCATCCTGCCCAAAGTAATTTACAGATTCAATGCTATCCCCATTAAACAACCAATGACCTACTTCACAGAACTGGAAAAAACCACCTTAAACTTCATATGGAACCAAAAGAGAGCCCGCATAGCCAAGTCAATTCTAAGCAAAAAGAACAAAGCTGGAGGCATCACACTACCTGATGTCAAACTATACTACAAGGCTACAGTAATCAAAACAACATGGTACTGGTACCAAAACAGAGATAGAGACCAATGGAACAGAACAGAGGCCTCAGAGGCAACCCCACACATCTACAACCATCTGATCTTTGACAAACCTGACAAAAACAAGCAATGGGGAAAGGAGTCCCTGTTTAATAAATGGTGTTGGGAAAACTGGCTAGCCATGTGTGCTGAAAGCAGAAACTGGACCCCTTCCTGACACCTTACACTAAAATTAACTCCAGATGGATTAAAGACTTAAACATAAGACCTAACACCATAAAAACCCTAGAAGAAAACCTCGGCAAAACCATTCAGGATATAGGCACAGGCA
>CAUYLG010010059.1:0-32827 GCA_963573385.1 Cacajao melanocephalus
GATTGGGTTCCTTTTCCCAATTAAAAACCACGGGCACCCACCCCTGGCAAAAGTTTTTTCAAATTAAAAAAAAAAAAAAAAAAAAAAAAAAAAAAAAACTTTAAAAATAATATCTATGACACGATATTTGTCAATTTATCATATAGTCTCCCAATTCCTGAGCTTATACCCACCTTTTATGGCTCGAATGTAATTATAAATAAAAATATAATGTACTCGACACTTCCGTATTTTGACGTGTTTTGCCCTTCAGTGACTTGGCATATCCTATGTTTGTGAAAGTTAACTCGGGCTGAAAAGTGTCGTTCCTAAACAGCACCGTACTTCTGTTTCAAGTGACCTCATTTTAAAGTGTTTTCTAATGACAAATCCCTTAACGTATTAGCCACATACTCTGAGTTACTTTAATGCTTCAAATAACACTAAAAATGAGACAAGTAAAATATAGCAGACGTGAGCATTGATTTACGGCCTACTCATCAAAAATGGGTAGGAAGGGTATTCCAGCGGTACGGAAAGTTTCTGCAGTGTCTGTACTACAGAATGTAGCGTCAATCCATTAAACTGCAAATGGGATGAATAGGCCTCTTAAACCACACATTCAAACTATGCTTTTCTGTGGCACAAATCACATTTCTCTTTATGTATCAAGGGGGATGAATTATACAATATGGTCAATTAAATCACACTTAAAGAGGTAATAAAGGAAGCAGAATACAACAGTTTTTCTGTCAACGGATTATTTAAAAACATAAAAGTTCTCACCCACAGGAGTTGTCTTTATTTATCCTTCTCAAATTTGCCCATACAACATGTGATCACCCCTTTGAATAAGCCTTTAGTTTGGGGATTCAGAATTATTCAGTGTTAATTTGATGAGGTCAATCAAACGTTAAAAATTATTCCAAAATATGAAAAGAATGTTGCTCAGGCAAGCATACAAAGTGAGTTCTGGTTAGACTAGATTCATGCCTCTATAATATAATATAATCAGGATCACAATTAGTGCCTATGAAGAAATGGCGTTCAAACAATATTGCATTTACATTAAAAATATTGGTTCCCATTTACAGTGCTGTGAGGAAATGAAACTTCTCTAGATTACTGTGTGCGCTTATAAAAAGCCCCAGCTTCCTGAGACAGGAAATATGTACAGAAAAAGACAAGAATATTTGCCTTCACTTCTACTGGAAATATTGCTTTTTCTTTTTACATACCATAAGAAATAGATCTGGAGCTATTTTTCTAGTGAATTGCTCTGATCTGAGCAGAAAAGATAATGATACTTCTCTTATCTCCCTGAGAGGGTCAAGAGGTTACAGCCAGACTAGATTCCCAGGTTTATCCCTGAAGTCTCTAGGAAAGCTAAGAAGCTTTCTCCCTGGATATGTACATCTGGCAAAGGAGAAATCTTGGAGGCATCTCTGGTTCATAAAACCCAGAGATGCTTGGGATTCATCTGACTTTTAGAGAGACTTTGGCATTCCTAAAGGTTAGGCAGACAGCCTAGGATCCTTTCCATCCAGGCTCCAAAGGACAAGTTATGTCTCTCTCCTTTCAGTAGACTGCACTTTGACAGCTGTCCTTCACTTGTGCATAAATAAAGAATATTTGGCTGGGTGCGGTAGCTCATGCCTGTAATCCCAGCACTTTGAGAGGCCGAGGCGGGGGATCACCTGAGGTCAGGAGTTCGAGACCAGCCTGACCAAAATGGAGGCAACCCCGTTTCTACTAAAAATACAAAATTAACAGAGCATTGTTGAGGGCTCCTGTAATCCCAGCCACCTGGGAAGCTGAGGCGGGAGAATCACTTGAACCCGGGAGATGGAGGTTGCAGTGAACTGAGATCATGCCATTGCACTCCAGCCTGGGCAACAAGAGTGAAACTCCATCTCAAGAGAAAAAAAAAGAAAGAAAGAAAAAAAGAAAATTCACTCTTCTTCCTCTGTCTTCTACTCTTCTTCATCTGTCTTCTACTCTTCTTCATCTGTCAATCTGACACTCAAGTAAAAAACTTCCATCAGTTCTCATTGTATTACCTCCAGGTCTAGGTACAGGTGACTGACAGTGGGATTAATTTGGCTGTAGATACGGTTGTATGAATAAAGAGGAGATGCTTTGTGTTTCTGTAGTATTTATATGTAACAAATTCTGTTCTGTTTACACTTGTTAAATTACATTATGTTTTAAAACAACCAATCTTATAAATAAGGCAATTCAAAGATAGAGTATATATATAGATTACCTACTGAGAACATTCGGCCAGTAAGAACTGAAGGATTGTGGAGAAAATGTTTGATTGGCATAACTCCAAAACCCATGGCATTAATTACTAGGCTGCCTTTATCACATATGGTATTTACCAGATTTAGGAGCTCAAGGCATATGATTGCTGCATTCTATTGTCTTAAAAACCTTAAACTAAGATAAGCCTACCTTTTTTTTCTCTCTCTCTTTCTCTCTTTAAAAGCAGAATTAATACAGGATATTCTTCCTTTATCACTCAATAATAGTAAAATACAGATAATACACAAATTAATATTTCAAGCCTCATTTTATAATCTTAGATAAATATGAAGATTATATAAGTAATTTAGGTCTCCCACAAATTCCTACTTAGCTTTTATCACCTGTAATTTTTAACTAACAACGTGCAAAATAGAAATTGAGTCTTCAAAGTAACTGAAAAATTATCCAGATGTTAAAAAAATCCACTGATTTACCTTTTGAACGAAAACATCAAATGCCTATCATGGCATAAGCCCTGGCCTAGGTACTAATCTCACATGTATTTACAATACTGAAGTAGCAGTTTTACACATTGCTTTTGACACAGTAGCTAAATTCATCAAGCAACTGATCATCTGTATATTTTGGGGTTATAAGATGTATCAATTACAGCACAGCATTTTAAAAAGTAGAGAAAATGAAGAATTTATAGTTTACATGCACAGAGGAAATTACACAACCAATATGACTCTGAAGTCACTAAAGTAAATGCTATATGTAAATCTTACAGAGGTGCAACAAGAGAAGAGAAAAGGAATGTTTTACGAACAGAAACTCCATTTCTAATTTTAAGGATTTGACCACTCAGCATATAAAATTAGTCAATATCATTGAGGACTCACTTAAATAACCTCCAGATATGAGAAGCATACAAGATTAGCAAATGTCATGTATCTTACCAGAATTCTGTGTCAATTAACTGAATATGGGCAGTAAGGATTTGTTAGATTACATGGTATGCTAAATCATTTCGGATAATTATCTGAATATCTAAATTGAGTTATCTCTTTCTCTATAGAGTTGACCAGAAAAAAAAATCATCTCATTTGAAGGAACAAGCATAGTATCTACGTAAACTTACTACAACATAAAGGAGACGATGAACAGAAAATATTATTTTAAAACATAAAGAATATTTAACAGAAAATACTGCAATAAAAATTTAATAGTCATAAAAGTTGCATGCATTAAAGAAATTTGAAAAGAAATCTCTGCTGTAGAATAATAAAGCAAAGAAGATATAAAGACTGAGCAACAAAATATTCTTAAGTATAGTCCTCACACTGTGCATTAGATCCCCAGAACTTATCTTACAACTGAAAGCTTGTATCCTTTGATCAACAGCTCAGCATTTCTGCCTTCCCCTCAGGCCCTGCCAACTGCTGTTCTACCCTCTGCTTCTACGATTTCAACGCTTTCAGCTTCCACATATAAATGAGATCATGCAGTATTTGTCTTTCTGTGGGGAAAAAAAGGTCAGACCATGGATTACCACTGGAAGCAACAGACAAATTTACTAGAAAGGGCGTATGCAGAAACCAGTGAAGGATTCTGGTAATATTGTACACGTTGATAGGGACTTGTGTTACATAGGCACCTGAATTTGTTAAAACACAACAAAGACACCTCAACATTTGTGCATGTGATTCTCAGTTTTGCTTCACTTGTTATTATTAAAGATCACAGAAAAGATAAAGCAAAAAGGAAAAGAAACGTAGCTTGTTCAGATTTGAAGAAAGCGGAAACAAAAGTTTCTAAATGCACATAAGTGAAGGTGAAATTGAAAGGTACAACCAGAAAAGATTCTGATGAATACTCAGAGAATGAACAGCAGGACTGAGAAAATGAGAAAAAAAAAATGGAAGTAAATGAAAAAAATGTAAAAGAATTGACTAGAACATGATAATTATGGAAGAGAAGCAAAGGAGGCCTTCCATGTACATCATTAGTGACCCTAAGTAAGATCAGAACAATTAACAGGAAACAAATAGAAACATACAATTGCAGAAAAAAATCCACAAACTGTAAGATAACTTGCATCTACCAATTAAATGAGGACATCTTGTTTCAGAAATAGTGAAATTGGAAAAATCACTTCTGAGGCTTAAATTAATCAAGTTATTAAACTTCAAAAAGGACAGACTCTTTTAGTCAACCAGGTCAATACAAAAATCTCATATACAAAAAAAAAAAAGAATAGCTTCGGTAATCCAGACAGTAAAATGTGACATGATAAGATAGTAATGTTCCGGAAGAAAGAAAAGATAAACTTTCATAATACTGTAATACTGTGAAATATATATTTGATCTTTGTTTCCATGAGATGACTGCTGGCTGGTAGCTCCTAGGCAGCTTCAAGATGGGGCTGGTTACCAGAAAGACCAAGGCTCGATTACAGTGTTAGGACTTTCAGCCCATGCTTTAAGGAGGGGAGAGGAGCTGGAGGTTGGGTTGATCATTCATGGCCAATAATATAACCAATCATACCTATGTAATGCAGCCTCCACGAAAACCCAAAAGAACAGAAGGTGTAAAGGCTTCCAGATACCTGAACATGTTCCTGGGGGGTAGCATATCATATTCCTGAAGGAGACATGTAAGCTCCCATTCTTCTCTCATGCCTTGCCCCATGCATGTCTTCTGTCTGCTGTGCATCTGTGGACTTTGTAACATTCTTTATAATAAACTGATAATTAGAGTAAAATGTTTCTCCATTCTGGGAGCTGCTCTAGCAAATTAATCAAACCTGAGGATGGGGTCATGAGAACCCTGGTTTATAGCCAGTTGACTAGAAGCACAATTGATGTTGTCTGTTTTGCGCTGCAGTAACAGAATGCCTAAGACTGGGTAATTTATAAAGAACAAAAATTTGTCCCTCACCGTTCTAAATGCTAGAAAGTTTCTCATCAAGCCTCTGGAAAGCTGGGCCCAGTCTGTCTGCTTCCAAAATGCTGTTGTGATTGCTGGATCCTCCACAGAAAAGGAACACTCAGTCCTAACATGACAAAGAGCAAGAGACGACCCACTCCTGCAAGCCTTGTTTATAGCAGCTTTAATCCACTCATGATGGCTTAACCCACTAGGCCCAGGTCCCAGCCCTGTGACATTGGGGATTATATTTTCAATAGACAAGTTTTTAAGGGGACAAAAGTATTCAAACCATGACTAGTGACAACCCACTACTTGTAACTGGCGTCTGAAGTGTAGGAGAGCAGTCTTGTGGTGCCGAGTTTTCAACCTGTGGGAGCTGATGTATCTACAGGTGTGTAGTAAAAGAATAGAAGTGAATTGGAGAACTTGGAACTCGTGTGCACAGGAGAACTACATGGTGGATGAAGGGGCAATCCCCCACACCTAGTGTCAGAAGTGTTCTGTTGAGTGGAGGGTAGAGAATGGAAAGGCAGTGATTTATTTTTTACCTGTCTCTTATAAATATCAACGATACAGGATACAGTTGAAACATTCTGAACATGTGAAAATGAAAGGAACAACTGTTCCCATGAGCACTAGAAGAAAATACAAGCGAACAAACTTCTGCCAATCAGAGAAACAAGATGTATGGGAAAAAATAAACCGGGATGCTATTGTGTGGTATAAACTCTTCTTTCTGTAAAAATCAAGATTAAAATTGAATTGGTGATTACTGTCACACAAGAGAATTTAAATGTGACACACTGTTGTACTGGAGAAGATAAAATAAATAAGCATAGTTGGGAGTGGTCAGAGAAAGGGAATCATTCGTATTATAATTCTGCTGACTTTATTTAATCTGTTATAAGCAGTTACCAAATATACCATTCAATGCTGAAAGATCATATAATAAAGGAGTAAATATGTGAAAGGTATAAAAGTTATTTATTAAAGCAATAAGAAAGTAGTGAAGGAAGAAGAAAGAATACATTTATACTTTCTCTTATTTTTTTAATTAGAGTTGCAACAGTTGAAGTCTAAGGGAATAGGAAATTATTGTGAATTGCATAATTGTAGTAGGGTAAATATTTTTAACTGTAAGTAATATAAAAGGTAAGTATTAAGTAATAAAATTCTTTTTTCTTTTTTTGAGATAGGGTCTTACTCTGCCACCCAGGCTGGAGTGCAGTGGCATGATCATGGTTCACTGCAGCCTCAACCTCCCAGGTTTTAGTGATCCTCCCAGTCAGCCTCCGAGGTAGCTGGGACTACAGGTGCGCATCACCATTTCTGGCTATTTTTTTTTTTCCATAGGTCTCCCCATGTTGCCTAGGTTGGTCTCAAACTCCTGGGCTCAAGTGATCCTCCTGCTTCGGTCAGCCTCCCAAAGTTCTGGGGTTAAAGGCATGAGCCATTGTGCCAGACAGTAATAAAATTATTTATTAAACCTGGCAATGATATAGTCATAGAATTAAAATAATATATATTTATAATTAATATAAGTAAAGTAAATTTATCTGTTAAAATATAAAGTTCAGTTTTAGTCATTAAATGAAACTCAGCTTCCTAATACCTACAAAAAATCATGGAAAACAAAGTGACTCAGGAAAGTTGAAAACAAAAAGACGAGCAACGGCAGACATGCCTGGAAGATGGAAAAAATGAAGAGAGGTGTTAAATCAGAAAAAGTAGAATTCAGGCAAAAAGGATTAAATGAGGCTAAGAAAGCCACTTTAAGATAATAAACTGTGCAGTTGACAAAATCAATACACAAATAGAAACATCAAGATCAACAGTGAAAAATAACTGGGGATTGTAATGAGATATAATATGAGACCTTATTATATATATATTTTCCATAATGGCTCAATAAGATAAAACATAAATAATAACCTAAAAGAATTTGTTCTTTCCTGTCCAATAACTCATTGTACCTAGTTTCTCGAACTGAACTATGGAATCTACATTTGCATTTTACCATTGTTTTCTACTTCAATATGCAGTCAGTAACAGCCTGCAACAAATACTCTCAGCATACTTTTGAAATACTTCAATAGATCCTAAGAAGAACTTCATAGTAAAACAAGGCTGATGTACAAAGGAAGTTCAGCCCACATATTCTCATAAGAATGGTAATGCCCTAGAATATATGTAGAAAGCCCCTGGATCTAGAAGAATATTATGAAAAAGCATATGCTGGCAGACCAGGCATACCTGGTTTTGAATTCTCATATCAGAAAAAACTTTGAACAACTTATATAACTGGTTTGAAGCCATATGTGTAGCTGTGAGCTGTTTACAAAATCCATCACTATAGTCTCACTAAGAAAAGCACACATGGGGTGTCCATCTTCCAAAAAGAGTTTTAAAAATGATTCAGTAAATATCTACTCTTACCTCTATTCCAATTGCATGTATCATATCTAGACATATCAGAAAACTCTGGTCATTTTTAATAATTGTATGATATATTTAGATGAAAACAGAAAATATTTTTATCAAAATTGCCTTGGTACAAAGTTGAGAATATTCACTAATGCACTGGAGTTGAAAAGAAAGAGTCTAATACTTTTTGTCATACTGAAACAAACTGATGGGATTTAAGAGTATTAAAAGTATTCATTTACTTTTAACAAGTTGACTTCATAAGTATGAGTAGTATTATCTATGATAATCTATGATTCAGAAAAAAGTAACTGACCATGATGAATACAAGCACATGATTTGTTCTTTTTATGGCCCTCATTTATTTTTTTGTTGACAAAAATTGTATATATTTATGGTGTTCTACAGTGTATTTTGTTATATGCATATGTTGTGGGATGGCTAAACCAAGCTGATCAGCACATCCAGGATTTCATCTTGACATAGTCATCAGAACTGTTGACAGCATCCTTTACAACATTCACTAAATACAGTGCTTACACAAAGGGAAGTGGTAAACCCCTTGTATCTGCATTGATCTGCCACATCTGAGGAAGGAATATATTGACAGGGCCAAGTAACTAATCATGTCAACAACTAGCTGTGTAGTTCTGGTCAGTTTTTTCACCTTCATGTGCTGTAGGGTCTCATCTGTAATGCAAGGTCATCAAACTTAGCATATACATGTGATGGGATTAAATGGCATAATATATATGAAGAGCTTAGACAAGTCCCCTGGTTATTGTCATTAATCTGCAGTAATATTATAATAGAGAAATTGACCAGGTAATGCATGATTAGGGAAGAGCAACAGAAATGCTGAAGCTTTTAGAAAGAAAGTGCAAAAGAAAACAGGGAAATAAATTGAGTACCTTGGACCACAGAAGAGAAGGTGTAGAAGAAGGGACATTTTTTGACTTTGAATGTCTCCACCTGGAAGACAGAGTCACTTTCCTTGTGTCCTCCAGTATGTACCGCGATGCTATTGGAACCTGACTTCTTGTCATTTCAAGAAAGCTTTCAAAGTATAGATTTTTCAGAAATAGAAAAAACTTAACCTATAAATAAAGGAGTCAGTTGTTGTGAAAGTGTAATGCATTAACTAAGTACTATAAGCTTGAAAGACGGTGATGTTAAGAAATGGAGGTTAGTTCACAAAACATGTACGTCCTTCTCAAGGCTAGAGGGCTGTAGCTCAATAAAGGGATGTCAATACTGCCTCAGACTACTTTAAATCAAAACTATTATATTTCTCTTAGCAGTACTACCATGGTAACTTTCTTAGCTGGAATCAGCTTTATCCTCTCAGAGAATTTCAAGTACCCAATTCCATTTTTGCCTCTTCTGACTTAAAATGACATCCAGGGCCATTTTGCTCATTTTAGTTGACCACAGTTGATATGTGGCCACAGTGACCCAACAACAACCAGAAATTCTTGAGAAACGAGCAGATAAAACTCTCCTTTAGAGCTGCTAAACAAAGTTATAAAAGCTACTTGCTATTGTTGGAAAAAAAATATAGAAGTTTTTTGTTGTTTTTCTTTCAGAGGTCGAAAGCTAAATTATCTCACCAAAGAAGAGCAAATGAGTGAATTCTAGTGTGAGGTATTATAATTAAATGTCGGTAGTGGCTACTCTAACATACTTGTAAAGAGATATTTTTTACATTTGTTTAGGAACTTTGTGATATATGACTATGTATATAACCATAGCCATAAAAATCATCTCTGGCTCAGTAATTCCACTGTTAAGAGATTTTCTAAGGAAATTATCAGACATTCATACCACCAAACACAAAAGTTTGTTTAGAATTAGTATCTGTAAGGGGGGAATACAGAAAAAATATATTTACATAGGTAGAAGATTGCTTCTGGATAGCTTAACATAATCACTTAAAATCAGATTTCAAAAGGATATGGAAAAAAAACTCACAATAAATAATTGAGTATGATTTTAAGAGTTACAATAAAAACAAAAGTATGATCTCAAAAAAAAATTACATAGCATATGATATAAACAAAATAAATCCATACTGATGATTTTAAAAACATTACTAGTTCCATATGTTGATATTCTGAGACCCACACTTTATTTTATTTGGATGTATTTTTCTATTTTTTATAATAAAAACATCTATTTTAAAATCAATATATAAAAATATATTTTCAAGTATTTCATTATATAAAGAAAGAAAATTTCAAAAACTCATTGTATATTATGTTAAAATTGATGTGAAGAATAATAGTTTGTGAACATTCTGAAAATGTTTTTGAGAAGTAGCAATGGGCACACACAGGGACATGGAATCTGGAAACTGAATTTCTTGATCACTGAA
This sequence comes from Cacajao melanocephalus, assembly GCA_963573385.1. Classification (NCBI taxonomy): domain Eukaryota; kingdom Metazoa; phylum Chordata; class Mammalia; order Primates; family Pitheciidae; genus Cacajao; species Cacajao melanocephalus. The sequence goes on from CAUYLG010010059.1 coordinate 9,959, forward strand.
TTAAATAGGTTCTTTCTACTCTAGAACTTCATTGCTACAACATACTCAGATTTTTTAATATAAATCAATTATATTCTTCAAGAAAATAAATGGAACAAAATGACATTTGAAAAATTCAGATTTTTGGCCAAGATGGCTAAATAGGAACAGCCCCCGTGTGCAGATCCTAGTGAGAGTGACAGAATGGCGGGTGATCTCCACATTTTCAAGTGAGGTACCTGGTTCATCTCACTGGGACTGGTTAGACAGTGGGTGCAGTCGAAAGAGGGTGAGCTGAAACAGGGTAGGGCATCACTTCACCTGAAAAGTGCAAGGGGCCAGAGAACTCCCTCTTCTAGCCAAGAGAAGCCATTAAAGACTTTTCCCAAAATGGATACTGCGCTTTTTCCAGGGTCTTCCCAACCCATAGACCAGGAGATTCCCTCCGGTGCTTACAACACCAGGGCCCTGGGTTTCCAGCACATAACTGGGTGGCTGTTTTAGCCTCTGCAGTGTTTGTTTGTTTGTTTGTTTTCTCATACCCCAGTGGTGCCTGGAACACCAGAGAGAGAGAATCACTCATTCCCCTGAAAAAGGGGCTGAAGCCAGGGAGCCAAGTGATCTGGCTTGGTGGGTCCCACCCCAATGAAAAACAGCAAACTAAGAGCCACTGCCTTGAAATTCTCACAGCCAGCACAGCAGTCTGAGCTCAACCTGGAACATTTGAGCTCGGTCGGGAGAGGGGCATCCGCCATTGCCGAGGCTCAGGTAGGAGTTTTAACATCACCTGTGTAAACAAAGTTACTGGGAAGTTCACACAGCAACTGGGTGGAGTCCACTGGAGCTCAACAAGACCAATGCAGGCAGACTGTATCACTAAACTCCTTTCTTGCTGAGCAGGGCATCTCTGAAAAAAGGCAGCAGCCCATCTGGGACTTATAAATTAAGCCCTGACCTTCCTGGAACAGAGAACCTGGGAAAAGGGTGGGTTCAGCTTCAGCAGACTTAAATGTCCTTGCCCAGCAGCTCTGAAGGTAACAGTGGATCTCCCAGCACAGTGCTCAAGCTCTGATAAGGGACACACTGACTCCTCAAGTGGCTCTCTGACCCCCATGTGTCCTCACTGAAAGACTGCTCAGCAGGGGCTGACAGACGACTCATTCAGGAGGGGTCTGGCTGGCACCTGGTGGACACCCTTCTGGGACAAAACTACCAGAGGAAGGAATAGGCAGCAATCTTTGCTGTTCTTCAAGCCCCGTGGGTGATTCTAAGGCAAGCAGGGTCTGGAGTGGACCTTCAGCAAAATCCAGCAGACCTGCAGCAGAGGGGCCTTACTGTTAGAAGGAAAACTAACAAACAGAAAGAAATAGTTTCAAAATCAACAGAAAGGATGTCCGCTCACAGACCCCATCCAAAGGTCATCAGCTTCAAAGACAAAAGGTAGATAAATCCACAAAGATTGGAAGAAACCAGCGCAAAAAGGCTGTGATCTCCAGAAATCAGAACACCTCTTCTCCTCCAAGCAATCATAATTCCTCACCAGCAAGGAAACAAAACTGGATGGAGGACAAGGTTGATGAACTGACAGAAGCAGGCTTCAGAAGGTGGGTAATAACAAACTTCTCCAAGCTAAAGGAGCATTTTCTAACCCAATGCAAAGGAAGCTAAGAACCTTGAAAAAAGGTTAGATGAAATGCTAACTAGAATAACCAGTGTAGAGAAGAACATAAATGACTTGATGGAGCTGAAAAACACAGCATGAGAACTTCGTGAAGCATGCACAAGTTTCAATAACCAAATCAATTAAGCAGAAGAAAGGATAATAGAGATTGAAGATCAACTCAACTAAATAATGTGAGAAGGCAAGATTGGAGAAAAAAGAGTGAAAAGAAATAAAGCCTCCAAGAAATATGGGATTATGTGAAAACACCAAATCTACATTTGATCAGTGTACCTGAAAGTGATGGGGAGAATGAATCCAAGCTGGAAAACACTCTTTAGGATATTATCCAGGAGAACTTCCCCAACCTATCAAGGCAGGCCAACATTCAAATTCAGGAAATACAGAGAACACCACAAAGGTATTCTTCAAAAAGAGCAACCCCAAGACACATAAACGATTGGCTTGAAATGAAGGAAAAAATGCCAAAGGCAGACAGTGAGAAAGGTTGGGTTACCAAGAAAGGGAAGCCCATGAGACTCAACTGTGGATTTCTTGACAGAAAACCTACAAGCCAGAAGAGAATGGGGACCAATATTCAACATCCTTAAAAAAAAAGAACTTTTAACCTGGAATTTCATATCCAGCCAAACTAAGCTTCATAAGCTAGGGAGAAATAAAATCCTTTAGAGGCAAGCAAATGTGGAGAGATTTTGTCACCACCAGGCTTGACTTACAGGAACTCCTGAAGAAAGGAGTAAACATGAAAAGTAGCAACCAGAACCATCCACTGAAAAAATGTACCAAATGGTCAAGATCATCAACACTATGAAGAAACTGGATCAACTAGCAGGCAAAACGACCAGCTAGCATCAAAATGGCAGGAAAAAATTCACACATAACAATATTAACCTTAAATGTAAATGGGCTAAATGCCCCAATCAAAAGACACAGACTGCCAAATTTTATAAAGAGTCAAGACCCATCAGTGTGCTGTATTCACAAGACTCATCTCATGTGCAAAGACACACATAGGCTCAAAATAAAGGGCTGGAGAAAGATTTAGCAAATGGAGAGCAAAAAAAAATAAATAAATAAATAAAGCAGGGGTTGCAATCCTAGTCTCTGATAAAACAGACTTTAAACCAACAAAGATCAAAAGAGACAAAGAGGAGCATTACATAATGGTAAAGAGATCAATGCAACAAGAAGAGCTATCTATCCTAAATATATATGTACCCAATACAGGAGCACCCAGATACCATAAAGCAAGTTCTTAATGACATACAAAGAGACTTAGACTCCCACACAATAACAGTGAAAGACTTTAACACTCCACTGTCAATATTAGAGAGATCAATGAGACAGAAATTTAACAAAGATATCCAGGACTTGAACTCAGATCTGGACCAAGTGGACCTAATAGACATCTACAGAACTCTCCACCCCAAATCCACAGACTGTACATTCTTCTCAGCACCATATCACACTTATTCAAAAATTGATCACATAATGGGAGGTAAAACATTCCTCAGCAAATGCAAAAGAATGGAAATCATAACAAATAGTCTCTGAGACCACAGTGCAATCAAATTGGAACTCAGGATTTAAAAACTCACTCATAACCGTGCAACTACATGGAGACTGAACAACCTGCTCCTGAATGACTACTGGATAAGTAACGACATGAAGGCAGAAATGAAGATATTCTTCAAAACCAATGAGAATGAAGACATATTGTACCAGAATCTCTGGGACACATTTGAAGCAGTGGGTAGAGGGAAATGTATAGCACAAAATATCCACGAGAGAAATGATGAAAGATATAAAATTGACACCTTAATGTCACAATTAAAAGAACTAGAGGAGCAAGATCAAACAAATTCAAAAGCTAACAGAAGACAAGAAATAACTAAGATCAGAGCAGAACTAAAGGAGATAGAGACCCAAAAAATCCCTTCAAAAACCAATAAATCCAGGAGCTGATTTTTTTGAAAAGATCAACAAAATACACAACTAGCCAGACTAATGAAAAAGAAAAGACAGAAGAATCAAATAGATACAATAAAAATGATAAAGGGGATATCACCACCGATTCCACAGAAATACAAACTACCATCAGAGTATACTATAAACACCTTTATGCAAATAAACCAGTAAATCTAGAAGAAATGGATAAATTCCTAGACACTTATATCCTCCCAAGACTTAACCAGGAATAAGTCAAATCTCTGAATAGACCAGTAACAAGGTCTGAAATTGAGGAAGCAATTAATAGCCTACCAGCCAAAAAAAAATGCAGGATCAGACAGATTCACAGGCGAATTCTATTAAAGGTAAAAAGAGGAGCTGGTAACATTCTTCTGAAACTATTCCAAATAATAGAAAAAGAGGGAATCCTCCCTAACTCATTTTATGAGACCGACATCATCCTGATATCAAAACCTGGCAGAGAAACAACTAAAAAAGAAAATTTCAAACCAATATCCCTGACAAACACTGATGCAAAAATCCTCAATAAAATACTGGCAAACAGAATCCAAGAGCACATCAAAAAGCTTATCCATCATGATCAAGTCAGCTTCATCCCTGGGATGCAAGGCTAGTTCAACATATGCAAATCTATAAACATAATCCATCACATGAACAGAACCAAATACAAAAACCACATGATTATCTCAATAGTTGCAGAGAAGGCCTTTGACAAAATTCAACAGCGCTTTATGATAAAAACTCTCAATAAACTATGCATTGATGGAACGTATCTCAAAATAAAAAGCTATTTATGACAAACCCATAGCCAATATCACACTGAGTGGGCAAAAACCGAAAGCATTTCCTTTGAAAATTGGCACAAGCAAGAATGCCTGTTTGGAAGTAATATATATTTTATTAGCATCATTTAAGGAACACTATTTATTCTCACATTCAGCAAGTGTTTACTAAGCACTGATTATTTTCCAAGCACTATTTTGACTATGTAGGATACCCTGGTGAACCATATTGACAAACTTTCTTCCACTGGCATTTCTTTTTTATTGCACTTTAGGTTTTGGGGTACATGTGAAGAACATGCAGGATTGTTGCATAGGTACATACATGGCAATGTGGTTTGCTGCCTCCGTCCCCATCCCCTATATCTGGCGTTTCTCCCCATGTTATCCCTCCCCAACTCCCTACCCCCAACTGTCCCTCCCCTATTCCTCCCCAACAGACCTCAGTGTGTGATGCTCCCCTCCCTGTGTCCATGTGTTCTCATTGTTCAACACCCATCTATGAGTGAGAACATGCGGTGTTTGATTTTCTGTTCTTGTGTCAGTTTGCTGAGAATGATGGTTTTTAAGGTTCTACAGGAGAGAAGAGTAGATCAGCATATGGGATGACATCATTGCTAATAGGATAAGCAGAGAAACAGGGGCAGATGCAGTGCTTATGAGGAAAATCTTAAGGCAAGTGAGAGAATTAGCATGAATCTATCAGGTAGAAGAGCACTGCCAGCATGGAATGGTGAGTACAAAGTCTCAGAGAGTAAGAACCCCCAGTGCAATTGACGCCGAGCCCATATAGGAGCAAGGCTGGAGCAAAGTAAGGGAAGATAGAAAGCATCTGGGTATGAAATCAGAGATATATGACTCTTCATTTAGTGCAAGTCATTAATTATTTCTAAAAGTTATTTTATTCACCAATTATTTCTAAGAGTTTTACACAACTGAAATAAAATCAAATATTTGTAGGTTATCGTGATATCAAATTTTATTTCCAAGTTGATTTCTAAATCAGTAAAAGCTATCCATGTGTACTGAATTACCTACGAATCAGTGGCTCATAGAGACTTGTCAGGATAATTCATTAATGAGGCTTTGCAATTGTCCTTGGCTATAACAGGCTGTGGAATTAGAAACCAATAATTTCTTTCGGACAAATACCTAAGTTTGTATTCGTGTTCACTTATTTCCTTGTTTGTATTATAGAGGCTTTACTTTAAACAGTAACTAGAAAGCAACTGATATTTTTGCTTTCTATTATCTCTAAGCTAATAATGGCTGTCATACATTAGCATAGTCTGTTTAAATTCGTCTGAACAAAAATATTAAAAGGAAATAACAAGAACATTCTTCCCCTGCTTCTATACCTCTTCCTGTTGTTGGATGACTTGAGATGTTACTTCATGAATCACCTACTCTGTGCTTGTAAGAGTGTATCTAGGGATAGTGACGGCCCTGGCCACACAGGAAGAATGTGTTTATCTTGCCTATGAGAGTGAACTATCAGCCTGGATGCATGGTGTGAGACACAGCATGTTTTCAGTTTTAGGACCAGCATGGCATCTCAAAAAATGCTATATGTGCTTGAAAGATCTGAGAAAAAGAGAAGAAAATACATACAAAATGTTGACTATACCCCAGCGAAAGAAAATGGCATAGCATGTAAAACTCTAACGACATCTCAAAAAACGGTATCTCTTTATGGTTACAACCTGGCATAACTGTCTGTTTTTCTATTTCAGTTAATAGCCTCCAGCCCCCTTGCTCTGACAGCAAATTCTGCATGGCCTGGCAGTAGCCTGTGTCTCCAGGCTCACTAGAGAACCCTGCTTTCTATCATCCACGCCCCTCTAGCAACAATCACTTTCTTTATTTCTAGAAGGCCAAGATTAGTCACCTCTGAATGGGTTACTCCACACTTTTTGTACTCTTTTCCCAAGCTGGTGCCTTCCTTCTATCTCATTTTAAAAGAACTCATTTTAAAAGGTCACTCCTTGAGTGACACTTTTACTTAATATCCAAGAGAAAGTTGCCACCCAGTCTCCTCCACATGGGACAACCTGGTACTTCTCCTGTAAATATGTATTTGTTCATTGTTTGCCTCTCTTAACTGTAACTATTACGTTCATTCTATAGATGATAATGCGGAAGTGCAGAAACTTAGTTACTCTGTCTAAGGCACCCCAGCAAATTTCTGGGCTATGTCTAGCTCTGAATCTTATATGCGCTCTTTATTCCTGCATCACGGCAAGTAGAATAGTACCCTCAACACATGCCTTTCCCCCAAATCCCAGAACACGGGACTCCGATCCTGCAGGTGCAAAAGGGACTTTTCAAGTGTGATTAAGATGAAGGAGTTTCTGCTGATGACGTGACTCTGAATTTCAGGTAGGATCCATCCCATCACATAGACCTTTCACAGTGGAAGAGGGAGCCACAAGAATCAATCAGAGACGTAACAGAAGAATCAGCAGAGATTGAAAGCATGAGAGGAACTCACTCCATGTCATTAGTTTTAAAGATGAAGAAAGAGAGACAAGGAATGAAATGAACCTGGAAAGTCTTGGAATGGCCCCCAGACGACAGCCAGAAAGGAAATGGGTACCTCAGACTGGCAACCACAAGAACAGCAAGATGCCAGTTATAGGAAGCCAGGAAACAATTATCCCTTAAATCCCCTGGAAAGAAGCACAGCCTGCTCACACCTGGATTAGCCCAATGAGACTCATGTGTGTTTTCAGACCTACAGAAACGCAAAGTGAGGAATCTGTGCTGTTTAAGCTGCTGAATTTGTGTCAATTTGATATGGCTACAATGGAAAACTAACAGAACCATGTTTTGTTTTGTTTTTGTTTTTCTGCAGGCATGCCTGGAAGAGAGGCTGAAGAGTAGAAGCCAACATATTTCAAGTAGAAAAGGGTTAAATCAGGCATCTATAAAAGGAAAGATAACAGGAGTCTTGAAGAGGCAACGGATTCTGATCCTGTAAGTCATGTATCTTACACTGGTCCAGAGATGATAAAAACTTTGGGAAAATATTTAAAAATCAAAATAAGAGCACTCACCACTGATCAGAAAGCAGAGAAATAGGTACTTTAGCATATATAGGCACTCCAAATGGGTGTAAGCATCCTTTCTGAATCTAATTTTGCTATTACTATCACAAAAATTAAAATATTCTTCACACTTAAAATAAAATCTATTCCTAGAATAAATTTTAAATCCTTATCTGAGAAGTAGAAAATTTGTATTTGCCATGATAATTCAGCATAGTGCTCTAATAATAGCAGGACCAATGACAGGCTCTATCCTAGAGAATCAAAACTTGCACATAACCTAAAGTTTAAGTTATACAGAATGAAACACTGTTTTATACACATGATAACAGGAAACAGAAAAATAAACAGCCATACGCACAAAACGGACTAGGGAAAATGCATGTTTATAGTGATTGTCTATGGGCAGTGACTGATATCACTTTCATCATTTAATTACACACACACATATCTACATGCATATATACACATAATTTCATCTTGCTAGCACACTCTAAAATGCATATCCTGCTGGCCTTGAGGAAGAAAACAGCTATGCTGTGAATTCTCTATAGAGAGGGCCCCATGACAGGGAATTGAGGGTGGTCTTCAGAGTTTAGAGGTCTCCAACTGACAACCAGTAAGAAGCTGTGCCATCAGTCAGACAACTACAAGAAACTGAATTTTACCAATAACCTAATGGGCACAGAAGCAAATTCTTCCACAGTGGAGCCTTCAGATGAAACCACAGCCTGACAAACAACTTGACTGCAGCCTTGTGAAAGAAGCTTAGTTGTGCAGGAATCCTGGCCTTGAGAATTGAGAGCTTATGTAACGTGCACTATTTTAAGTCTCTTAGTTTGTGGTACTTTATTATAGCAGTGAGAGAAAACTAATCAGACTGAAATATGTTTTTCTTGGAAATAAACATTTTACCATTGAGATAAATGTAGTATATGATAGAACTATAATGTGAATTGTATATAGATATTAAATCCATGTAGCAGTAGAAAACACAATATGAAATAAAAACACAGAAAGTAAAAATCATTGATGAAAATGAAATACACAAAAAGTAGCAGGGGAGAACAAAGGAACAGTTACAGGTATATTTAGGTATTTTTACGTTTTTGTCATTGCTGTGGTAGTGGTACTGGTTGTTCTTTTGACCATATTCCAGTTATTTGTAATGTGCAGCTTTGCAGAAATCATAAAATTCTAAGTAGTTTAATACAAACATCATAACAACCTAGGCAAAGATAAGTAATGTCTTTCACTTTCATTTTTGTGAATTAAATTAATTCATGATTGAGAAGGTGCTATCTGCCAGACTTTCTTCCATATACTGAGAGTACAATGAAGAAAGGGCAACAAGATTTCGGCATTCACAAGCCTTATATCTCTCAGGTTAGCTTAGCTTTCCCAGTGAAACACATTTTCATTATTTTTCTTGTGTTTCATTGTTTGTCTGTGTATGTGTCTGTGTGTGTGTGTGTGTGTGTGTGTGTGTGTGTGAAATGCTTACTTGATATTAATTGGTGTGGTCATGTTGACCCTTTTATATATGCCAAGATTCATTTGCTTATGGAACAAATTAGTTGAGGATTGAAAAAGCGCCAAGCACAGTTATAAGTCAAAGATGAATGAACACAAATTAGCAGTTTCCTTCCCTTCCAAGCTTGTGTTCTTGCAGGTGAAGTAAGTAATAAAGGAGTAAATGGATGGAGAGCGTGGTTTCAGGCAGTGATAAGTGCTGTGCAGAACAGTAGAGCAGGATGAGTGAGATAAACAATCACAGGACAATAAAGATGCTATCTGACTCACAGTATCTGGAAAGATGTAACTTAGGGGTGATATTTGCTGAGAAACAAATGAAGCAAGTGACTGAGTCAAGTTCCTGTCTGATTGAGAAGCTGTAATAGCAGAGGCAAAAGCAAATGCCACATCCTTGAGTTTGCAATTCAACCAGTGTGTAGATGGGTAGCAAGTATATCACTGCAGCCGGGGCTTGCGTGACAGAGGAAGAGAATAGTTAAGCACTAACGCTGAGTGATATGCAGAAGGCAGCGTATTTAAAGCCTTAGGAGGTAAATCTGCCACAATCCTGCCTCTGGGCTGTTAATGCTCCAGCATTTTCTGTAATAGTTCCACAGAAAGGCACAATGACCTAAATATTCTGCACATGAAGTCCGCTACACCTGGGACATCTTGATGAATGGCTTTGTATGTGTGCACTCTGAGAAGCTGGGGAGGAGGGCTCAAGAGAGAGACCGCAAGAGGGAAAAAGGACTTGGTTGTTCTCATCCAGGTCCTATTTTCTGCCTGTGGCTTCTCTCCTGCTTTGGCTTCTGGTGAGCATCACCCCAGCAAGGCTTTTTCACCTTATCAGTGGTAATTCCTTTCCGTAGCAGGAGCTGAATCCTGTTCATACTTTTTCCAACATTTCCAGAACCCAGTTCATTGTACTCCCATTTGAGAGATGGGCGTACAATGGCCCTTTACACAAGTCTTTGGCCCTGACCCATAAAGTCGCTTCTCTGAGCTCAGGAACACCAGCACTAGCTAAGTATCGACCTCTCTTCCTTAGACGCCTGAATCTCATTTCATTAAGACCCTTTATCTAAGGTTTCATGCTTTAATTATTCTTACTATAATGGTTAATTGTATGTGTCAACTGGGCTAGTCTGTGGCCTAATTGCTTGGTGAAACCCTAGTGCAGTCGCTGCTGTGAAACTATTTTGTAGATGTAACATTTGCAATCAGCTGACTAAGTAAAGCAAGTTATACCCTCCATAATGTAGGGGGCCTCTTCAAACCACGTGAAGGTTTTAAGAGCAAAAAATTGAGATTTCCTGGAGAAGAAGAAATGGTGCCTCAAGACTTAATACAGGAATTCTGCCTTAGTTTTCTGTCTGCTGGCCTGTTTTACAGATTTCACAGTTGCTCAATGCTCATATGAGCCAATTTCTTAAAATTTCTCTGCATCAAGTGATTGATTGATCGATATGTGCCACGGTTCTGTTTCTCAGGAGAACTGTGACAGATATGCTGCCTCTTTCCTTTTTCCTTGCAGCCTCAGATATGGTGTCTGTTTCCTACAGCTGCTATTTTTGTGGCACACCAGTCAGCTGTGTCTTTTTACTTTTTCAGTTACATATTAACACATTATGTATCTAGGTACAATTCTTTACAGTAAGTTCTCTCTAGTTAAATAACTGCTGAGATTTCTGTCTCTTGATGCACTCTGATGCTTTCTTATAAAGGCTTTGGACATTATTTTAAGACTAACTGGAAGTTTTTGCAGAGTTCCTGTGGCACGATGATTCCTTATCCCTCTACTTCCAACAAGTGACTCGTCACCTAATGGAAACATGGTGTCTACTATCTCTGTCTTTGGTTATGCTTCCTCCTCATTCTGCTTTTTCAAGGTCTCTATAGAAAGTAGAGAAGAATAGTTTTCTCCCCATGGAAATCCTATGATGTTTTAATTAAACCAAATGTCAAAATAAACTGATAAGTGTTTGCTTCCATGTTTCTTATTCCAACCACAGATCCATTCAGCTGCTAGACTTCTCTTCTTCTAAGAAATATCAGCAAATATTCAACATTTATTTTCTAAATTTCCTATATTATTTTCTCTAGAAGAAAAAACTGCCTCTCAAAACCTCTGATTATCTTAAAACATTACATGACCAGAAACGTTTAAAATATTTTTATTCAGTAATTATTATTTTGTTATATTTAACATATGCATTGCTATGTATAATGCATACATAGCATTATATGTATGTGGTTTTGCTAATGGAATAAAATGAATTATTTTATGGAATATAAGAAATCCAAATAAATCTTATGTTTTTAAATTTCAGTTTCAGTAATTGACACAAATACATATAAAACACATCCATTTTTGTCATTCTTCTAAATTTGCATATTGTTCAAACTATAATTAAAATTTACGCATGCTTCTGTGGGTAGAATCATATAATTAAAATGCAAATTTCAACATAGGTCATTGCTCATTGAGTGGTTAAAAATAACTACAAATTTTATCATGACATTCTACTATGCATCAATTTGTCAGAATATATTCTAAGGCTTCACCAATTAAATCTACTGTTAGAAACCTAATTTCATTTTTCTTTAGATAAAATAAAATTAGCATCCCAGAAATTTTCCTTAGATGGTAAAAAACCTCTCTTGACTCTTTGCAACTCTAAATGGTATAATTCTCCTTCTATAGGTATTGTAGGCCTTCTTATCTAGAAAGAAACTATTTCAATTTTAAAAATATTGAATGCTTTTCTATATTTCAGAAATACGTTTATAACTTCTCAAAATATAAATTGGGGTGAAATTTACCTGAAACTTTAAGAATTGCAATGTCATAAAAATATATCCCATCTAATTTTTCTTATTCCTTTGAAATAAATTGTACGTAATATGTTATTATTTTCAATTGTTTTTAAGTCATTAAATAATATCTAAATAAATGTTGATTAAAAATAAGTTAAACATACAAAAACACACAAAATAAAATATGAAAGCTTAGTCCCTTCTCCCCTCCAGCTCCAGTGTCTGTTTTAGGGCCACTCAGAGTGCACAATCTCATAAATAACATTCTATAACGTGAGTTGAAATTTGTGTTTATAGGCATAACATGACATAAACAGAGGGAATTATTTTGTGAATATGTGAGTCTTTTTAGAACTTTTATTTCTACACATATAGACCTACTCAAGGATGTTGGTATAATCTGTGGAGTGATTGTACAAAATGTTATCATTCTTATAATGAAGACAATTATGTGGTCTTCATTTTTCTATTAAATGTAATATTTTCTTAAAAATCTTTTTTTAAAAAGAAGAGTTGGTGCTGGGTGCGGTGGCTCATGCCTGCAATCTCAGCACTTTGGGAGGCTGAGATGGACAAATCATTTGAGGTCAGGGGTTCGAGAGCAGCCTGGGCAACATGGTGAAACCCCTTCTCAACTAAAAATTCAAAAAAAGTAGGCAGGCATGGTGGTGGGCACCTGTAATGCCAGCTACTGGGGAGGCTGAGGCAGGAGAATCGCTTGAACCCAGGAGGCAGATGTTGCAGTGAGCAGAGATCACGCCACTGCACTCCAGCCTGGATGACTGAACGAGACTCCATCTCAAAAAAATGGTGTGTGCAATTTAAATTTTGATAATCAGTACAAACTGTCCTCTAAAAGTTATATAACAATTCTTACTTTCACCAACCATGTATGTGTATTTTGAATAAGATATGTTTTTATAAACATAAGCAGATTAATTACATCTGAATGATGATATCTGTGCTTCCCAAAAATATCTGTATTGGTCAACTCACTAAAATATGAAAGAGTATAGCTAAAAAGTATCTTCCTGCATTCTGTCTCTATATCTCACTTGACCATAATTAAATCATAAATGATTGAATTCATATTATTTATTTTGAATTTTCAAATGCATTATTGCAATTTATCATTGCCCTTGAAGGGATACATTCCTGGTGATAAATACATCAGTTCAAGGAACAGCCTATGTTTTGTTAGAAGACACATCTTTAACTTGTTCCAAATTTAAAATAAATGTATCCTAAACTCAGGAAATTTTGTGCCATCAATACCCTACATTTGGGTCACAGCAGGCTTAACATGAACTCACCGAAGTCTTTCATATGCCTTCTGTATGAAGAAAACGTTGATTTGAATTGCACTCTCGTGAGAAAGTGAGAGTCACCATAAACTTTGCAATGTTCCTATTATTGAAATCTAATATGGCTCTTAGATTAAGCTCAATTTGTAAGTGGGGCACTTTTCATCTTATAAGCCTAAGAAGCAGCCTTGGTAATCTCAGTAATCCTGTCTAGTGTTTGCTTCCTGTGCACTCGGCTTTCATCTTATTACTGGTTGCTTTAACCACCCAGGAATTGAACTCTGCAACTAAATTATTGCCTGCATTTCTGAACCACATTTGCTGCAAGATATCTATGTCTCCGTGTGCAACTGGTGGTAAGATAAATACCGCACCTACGGAGTCCAGACTCTAAATGGCTACCTGAAACTGCCCATGACTCTATTGCGCTTATGTCCTGAAAAATTCGTCTGCTTGGACTTCTTTATAATAAGTTAGATGTCTTGGCTTTGTATTCAAGTTAATATAGCAAATAAGTCAGATTTACATAGTGAAGCTTATATACCAGATCACGTTTAACATTATAGGCATAGTAGGGAACAGAGGCATGACTCTAACTTTCCAACTGCTAGCCTACTGTCTACTGCTTAATATCACGTTCATTTCACATAGAAAACTGAAGGTTGATCATTCTTTTCTAATATATAGTCTAACATATTACAGAATTAATGCAAAATGACAAAGGAGAATAGCTGAATTCTCACTTGTGTTAGTTGAAATTTAATGTATTATGAAGAGAAATTTGAGAGTTTGAATAAAATTATATCTCTAGTAACACAAATGAGTACCTTTTAGAGCATTCATATAGTATTCAAAGATTTTACTAAATCTAAAGACATATTCAAATGAAATATTTTTTTCTGTGAATGAAGAATGTGTAAAAGCTCCTGTATATTTTACTATATTAGAAAAATCATTCAGCTGTTACAATGGAGATAAAGGTTTTCAAAAACTCTTAGAAACCACAAAGGTTGACAAGGTGGTTGTGAAATATAGTATTAAGCATTAATTTTATTTACTGTAAAGTTACTATAATGAACATTATTCTCTCACATGTGCTTCAGATTTTTTTGTTGTTTTAAAGACAGGGTCTTGGTTGGGAATGAAGGCTCACACCTGTAATCCCAGCACTTTAGGAGCCGAGGTAGATGAAATGTTTGAACCCAGGAGTTCTAGACCAGCCTGAGAAACATGGGGATACCCAGTCTCTACAAAAATAGAAAAAAATACCTGGGTATGGTGGTAAGTGCCTGTGGTCTCAGCTATGCAGGAGGCTGAGGCAGGAGGATTGTTTGAACCCAGGAGGTCAAGGGCGTGGTAAGCCAAAATCATTCAACTGCACTCCAGCCTGGGTGACAGAGTGAGACACTGTCAAAATAAAATAAAATAATAAAATAAAATAAAAACAGAGTCTCGCTAAACTTAAACTCTTGAACTCTAGCAATTCTACTATCTCAGCCTCCTGAGTAGCTGGGACTGTAAGTATGTGCCACCACACTTGGCTTATTTAACATTTTAAAGATATCACAGTAGTAAAAGCAAAATACATCTTTGCTGCTTTTACATATAAATTTACTATGGTATGGAATGGAATAAATACCACTGTCACTATTTTATGCCTTTTTTACTGAAAAAAAAATTCCAGCAAGTTGATTATAATCCAACATTGAAAACAATCAAATATGATGGTTGTACAAAGTAGGCTGTGTATCCACAGTTCCCCACCCCTCCTTACACTAACTATAATTTTTGTCTCCTATCCTCTGTTCTGTGTCTGGGATTCTGACTTTTACGCAGTTCATGAAGAATGTTGCTGCTCTCTAGCTACCTGTTGGAGTCCTTCTATCAGAGAAACTAGTCAGGGTGAAAGGGGAAGAGGGGAGTGATATGTTGCTGTATATTTTCTAACTCTGTCCCTGCAGAGAATGCCAGGGTTGGAACAGGACCCTTTGCCAAAGGATACATCTTTTCTCAGGCATTCATAGACATATAACCACTGTTTAATAATTAATATAACAGCTCTCTTTCCTTTCTTCTTGAGGCCCAGGAAGTGCCTCGCCCACGACCATGTATAAGCTTTTTAGTTTCTCAAAAAAAGTCCCATACATTTTTAAATAGTTCCTTAATTTTAATTTCCTTAAGTTAAAAATTTAATTATTTTTTGCTATATCTTATCTACCAATATTACGAAGTGAATGGTACAAAAAAGAAATACTAGTCACATAAAACAAATGCAAAGCTGAAAAATAAACAGTCACAAACAACCATTTGGGAGCTTCATAATCAACCTAAGGCAGTCTATAAATTGAGAAGTGTTCTGTTTCAAAAACTGCTATAACTTTGGGTAAGAGCAGTAGGAGTCTGTTGTCACACTGCTTCAGCAGTCGATGAAATTACTTACTTTGTTCACATGAACATGACATGAAACCCAACAGATTTGATATCAGATGGCCTGGAATCAAATGGGAGTGAGGAACATAAATTTCTGGGTTCGACAACTAAAATTACAAATTTGGTAGTTTACAAAGGGGCACATTTCACAGTTTGGTGCAGTGACGTTGTGATGCTTATGGGGGAAATTGTCAGACGCTGACAAATTCAACAGGTTGACCCTAGAGATGAGAAAATCAAGGACTAAATGAGCTCTCCACACACACCTGGCTGAGTAGGAAGCTATGCACATGCAGAGAGAAGGGGCCCAAATCACAGTCCGGAGGAACTTGAGAACTGGCTGAACCTTGAATACACTCCTTGACCTAAACAGATTGATCAGTAACTAGTGGGAGGCTACAGGTGTAAGATGCCTTCACAGAACCTCTTTCCAAATCACTAGGAGCCATTAAATATAGAACTGACGACCAGGAAGTCAAGCAAAAAATAAAAACAAGAATTAAAATAGACATCAGTGGCTGCACACCACAGGGGAGACAGATCTTGCAGTTAATGATCAGGCATGTTACAATAAGATACAATGAAAAACAATCAGAAAAAACCCGGACTTGATCTTGTTTATTATCTAAAGTGTCTAATTTTCAACCAAAGATTATCAAACAAGGAAAAGAAGAGGAAAGTGTGATTCATTTCTGTGGGAAAAACAGCAGTCAATGGAAAGAGACTCTGAATGAAAAAAGATAATGCATTTAGCAAACAAAAATGTATGGAAGCTATTCTAAATATGTTTAAATAATTTATTATGACAATGTCTCAACAGACAACTTTAATAGAGAAATAGAAATTAAAAAATAAGAAACAAATGAAATTTTTAGAGTAGAAAAGAATAGAAAAGAGAGCAAGGAAAACGGGTTAGCAAACTAAAAGATAGATTAATTGAAATTATCCAATCTGAAAGGCAGAATGAATAACAGACTAAAGAAATGGACAGGTTTAGAAACCTATGGGAAAGTGTGAAACATATCAATATAGGCGTATTGATAGTCAAAGGCAGACAGGAGAGAGAAGATGAAGAATGACATTATTATTCAAAGAAATAATAACTGACAACTTTAAAAATTCAAGGAATAACATTAATCGGGAGATTCAGGAAACTCAACAAGTCTTAAGTGGAATAAAACCAAAGAGATGTACATCTAGGCACATCATAAGTCAAATTTCTGGATGACAAAGATAAGAGAGAATACTGAAAGCAAAAAACCTTTTATCAAATACAGCAAAGTATCGATATGTGTTACAGCTAACTTTACATCAGAAAATGAATGCCAGAAGATTGGAGTGAAATTTAAAGTGTTGAATTTTACAAACAAAAAAAGGTCAACCAAGATTTCAATTTCCAATAAAACTATCCTTTAGAAGTAACAACAAAATGCTTTACTAGATAAACAAGAAGTGAGAGAATTCACAGCTAGAAGACATTCCCCACATGAAATACTTACAGAAGTCCAGCAGTGTGAAAAACAAACACTAATTCCAGGCAGTAACTTTTATTCACAGGAAAG
Source organism: Cacajao melanocephalus (assembly GCA_963573385.1). Lineage (NCBI taxonomy): Eukaryota > Metazoa > Chordata > Mammalia > Primates > Pitheciidae > Cacajao > Cacajao melanocephalus. Next base: position 27,050 of record CAUYLG010010059.1, read on the forward strand.
GAAAGAATAATTAAGCTGTTACTTATTTTTATTTAAAAAAAGGTGGGGGAGTGGGCGCAGTGGTGCATGCCTGTAATCCCAGCACTTTGAGGGGCCGAGGCCAGCGGATCACCAGGTCAGGAGATAGAGACCATCCTGGCTAACACAGTAAAACACCGTCTCCACTAAAAATATAAAAAATTAGCTGGGTGTGGTGGCACATGCCTATAATTCCAACTACTCAGGAGGCTGAGGCAGGAGAATTGCTTGAACCCGGGAGGCAGAGGTTGCGGTTAGCCAAAATCGAGCCACTGCACTCCAGCCTGGGTGACAGAGCAATACTCTGTCTCAAGGAAAAAAAACTTTCCTTTTTTAATAACCTAAAAAATGAGATGAGATTGCTTAAAACATTAGCTATCATCCTGTATTGTTGAGTTTATACATACATGCAATATGCAACAACAATAGTTTGAAATAGATCTATACTACAATGCAGCAAAATGTTGAAAATCAAAATATACAGTTAAAAAATCAATAGACAAAGCAATACATTGAAACTATCTGTTTAACATAACTTAGTAAAAAGAAATAGAGAGGAAATAAAAAAGACACAAAACATCTAGAAAAAATAGCAGAATAGCAGGCATACATCCAAGCATATTCATAATTACTTCAAATGTGATTGACTGAAATATCTTAATCAAATGGTAGATACATTCAGACTAGATTAAAATAAACAAACAAAAAACCACTATCCAAGTCTATTCAGACTAGAATAAATGTGCATTCGACTTGAAACTAAAAGATTTATTTTCTATTGCAAGAAAATAGCAACCGTAAGAGAGAGATGGGAAAGCAATATTGACAACACAGAGAATCGATTTTAAGCCAAGAAATCTTATAGAGAAAAAGAAAGACATTTCATGATGACACAAATGTCAATATATTTTGAATACACAGCAATTATAAATGTATAAGTACCTAACAACCGAAACTCAATGTATAATGAAGCAAAGTAAGACAGGATTAAAAGAAAAAAATTAAGTAATGAGAGTTGAAGATTTACATATTATTCTCATAGTAATTGATAGAAAAACTAATTGAATAGTCAGTAGAAATACAGAAAACCTGAACAACACTATCAATCACTTTGGCATACTTGAGATTTAAAAAACACTCTTCATTCCAAAGTCGCAGAGTACATATCCATGTTTTATAAACATACCTGAAACATAATCCAGAAACCGTAAGATGGACTGCAATGAAATTGAAAGATCTGTAATCATATGAAATATGCTCTCTGACTGAAAACAGAATTGAATTAGAAATATTAAAAAAAAAAAGGGGAGCTCCAAAAACATGGAAATTAAGCAACACTACCCTTTTAAATAGACAAGGGTAGAAGAAAAAAAAATCACAGGTAAATTTACAAATTACCATGAATGAGTTTATAAAGGGAAGCACAGCATCAAATTCAGTGAGTTGCAGTAAAGTAGTATTTCAGAAAAAGATTCATAGCTTTTAAAACATATGTAAGGTTGAAAGATGTAAAACTTTTGTTACATTTCAAGAAGCTAAAAAAGAGGAGAAAATCAAACATAAAGCCAAAAGATGGAAGAAAATAATAAATATCCGTAAATAAATATCTGAATGAAAAACAGTAAAAAAGAAATAAAGGCAATAAAGAAATCAAAGAGCTCAAATATGGATCTTTGGAAAAATCAACAAAATTGATAAGCCTTTATGTAGACTGATAAATAGAATAAAAAGTCACAGATTACCAAAATCAAAAGAAGAGCTAGTGCCTGCCCATAGGGGGAGCACTTGCACCAGTCAGAAAGAAATCGCCCATCCCAGACATCAGAACTTGAGTCTTGACAAGCCTCACCACTGCAGTCTAAAATCCTCTAGCATCCTAAGTAAACTTGAAAGAGTCTAAGCCACAAGGACTGAAATTCCTAGACAATTCCTGGGGCTGGGCTGGGCACTGGCTCTAACCCCAGCCCAGCACTGACCTAGGGAGTGCTAGGTCAGTGACTTAGGGAGATATCAAGTAAGGCAGCTAAGGGAGGGCTTGCACCACCCTCCCCCAACACCAGAGAGTGCAGCTCACAGAGATGAAAGTGGCTCCTGCTTACAGACAGGAGCAGGAAGAGTAAAGAGGACTTTGTCTTAAATCTTGCATATCAGCTCAGCCACAATAGGACAGGGCACAGGGCAGAGTTGTGAGGCCACATTCCAGGCCCCAGCTCCCGGACAACCTTTCTAGACACACCTTGGGCCAGAAGAAAACCCACTGCTTTGAAGGGACGGCCTCAGTCTGGGGATGATTCATCACCTGTTGACTAAAAAGCCTTTGGGCCATGCATAATCGGCAGTGATACCTTGCTGGTATGCCATAGCTTTTGATGACACCCTAAGACATGCTGGCCTCAGATAAGACCCAGTACATTTCCAGCTATTGTGACTAGGGTGAAAGACTCCTGCATGAGAAAAGCAGAGGAAAGAATAAAGGGGACTTGGTCTTGCACCTTAGGAACCAGCTCAGCCACAGTGGGGTAGAGCAGCAAGCAGCCTATTGTGGTCACTAAATCCAGGCCTAGGTTCTTGGATATTTCTGGACCTGTCCTGGAGCAGAAGGGAGCTCACTGCCCTGAAGAATGACTCCCAGGTCTGGCAGCATTCACCACAAGCTCACTGAAGAGCCGTTGGGCTTTAAATGAACATTGGTGATAGCCTGGCAGAACTCCCCTGCCTGTGAAAGTGGGAGGGAAAAATGGGAGGGATATTGTCTTGTAGTTTGAGAGCCATCTTAGCCATGGCAGAATAGAACACCAGGTAGATTTCTAAGGTTTTCTTTGTTGTTGCTGTTTTTCTTTTTTGAAAGAGGGTCTTGCTCTGTCACCCAGGCTGGAGTGCAATGGTTTGATCTTGGCTCACTGCAATCTCCACCTCTAAGGCTCAAGTGATCCTCCCACCTCAGCCTCAGCTGGGACTACAGGCATGTGCCATCATGCCCAGGTAATTTTTGTATTTTCACATACAGGCGAGTTTCATCATGTGCCCAGGCTGGTCTTAAACTCCTGAGCTAAAGTGATCTGCCTGTCTAAGCCTCCCAAAGTGCTGGGATTACAGGCATGAGCCTCTGCACCCCTAGATTTTTTTTTTACTCTAGTCCCCCAGAAAACATATCGGAACCCTTCTGGGGCATGTAGATACTGACGGCCCTGAAGTGAAGGACATTATGCTGGCTGACTTCCCTACTTGCTGACTGTAAAGCCCTAGGGCTTTGAGTGAACCTAGGTGGTAGCCAGGTAGTGGTCACAGCTGGCCTTGAGCTAGACTCTGCTCTGCTGGCTTCAGGTTTGACCCAGTGCAGTCCCAATGGTGGTGGCCACAGAGGTCTTGCATGACTCATCTTCCAGCTCCAAGCTGCTCAGCACAGAGAGGGATTCATCATTTGTTTGGGGAAAAAGTAAGAGAAGAGAACAAAAATGTCTTCTTGAAAACCAGAGAATTATTTTGATCTTATTCAAGGCCACCAGGGCAGTCTGCAAAAATCACAGTGTTATTGGTCTTGGGGCCCAAGTCTTGTCAAATAGCTGGAAAGCCTCCCCAATAAAGAAGGGTACAAACAAGCCTAGATGGTGAGGCCGACAATAAATATCCAAATCTTCAATGCCCAGATACTGACAGACATCCATAGGCTTCAAGACTATCCAGGAAAACAACCTCTCCAAAAGAAATAAATAAGATACTAAGGACCAGTGCTGGAGAAATACAGATGTTTGACCTTTCAGAAAGATAATTCAAAGTAGATGGTTTGAGGAAACTCCAAGAGATTTAAGACAACACAGAGAAGGAATTTAAATCCTACCAAATAAATTTCACAAAGTGAAATGCCACCAAATAAATTTCACAAAGTGAATGAAATGGTTTAAAAGAATCAAGGAGAAATTCTAGAGTTGAAAAATGCAACTGACATACTGAAGAATGCCTCAGAGTTTCTTAATAGCAGAACTGTGGAGCAGAAAAGAGAATTAGTTACCTTGATGACAGGTTATTTGAAAATCACAGAAGAGGCAAAAGAAAAAAATAATAGCAAATAATGAAACACACTTCAAGATCTAGAAAATAGCCTTGAAACGGCAAATCTAAAAGTTAGTGGTCTAAAAGTGGAGGTAGAGAACGAGATATGAGTGGATTCAAAGGAATAGTAACAGAGAACTTCTAAAACATACAGAAAGATAATATTGAAATAGAAGGTTATAAAGCATCAAGTGGACTTCACCTAAGGAAAACTACCTCAAGGCATTTAAGAAACTTCAAAAGATCAGAGAAAATGAAAGAATTCTGAAACCAACAAGAGAAAAGACAAAAATAACATGCATCAGAGCTCCAATACATCTGGCAGCAAACTTTTCAATGGAAAGTTAGCAGGCCAGTAGAGGGTAGCATAGCATATTTAAAGTGCTGAAGGAAAATAGCTTTTATCGTAGAATGGTATATTCAGTGAAAATATGCTTTAAGCATGTAGAAGAAATAAAGACATTCCCAGACAAACAAAAGCTAAAGGATTTCATCGACACCAGATCTGTCCTACAAGAAATGCTAAAGGGAGTTTAAAGGAGAGACAGACATCAATACAAGAATAACTAGAGACTTCAACAACCAACTTTCAGGATTGAACAAATCCTCCAGAAAGAAAATTAACAAAGAAAATTGTATTTAATCTACACCTTCGAACAAATGAACCTAATAAATATTTACAGAACATTTCATCCAATAGCTTCAGAATAAACATTCTTCTCAGCACATAGATTATTCTCAAGTAGATACCATATGTCTGCTAACAAAATATGTCTGAAAATACTCAAAAAGTTAAAGTCATCTCAAGCATTTTCTCTGACCACAATGGAATAAAACTATAAATAAATAACAAGAGGAATTTTAGAAACCATACAAACACATGGAAATTAAACGTATGCTCCTGAATGACGAGTTGGTCGATGAAGAAATTAAGAAGGAAATCAAAAAATTTCTTAAAACAAATGGTAATGGAAACACAATATAACAAAACCTATGAGATGCAGCAAAAGCAGAGCTAAGAGGAAAATTTACAGGTATAAGTACCTGCATTTAAAAAGCACTTCAAATAAATAGCCTAACAGGTCTTTTTTTTTTTTTTTTAATTTTACTTTAGGTTCTGGGGTACATGTGTAGATCATGCAGAATTGTTGCATAGGTACATACATAGCAAGGTGGATTGCTGTCTTCATCCTCCCATCACCTATGTCTGGTATTTCTCCCCTTGTTATCCTTCCCCATTCTCCCCACCCCCCACTGTTCCTCCCCTAGTACCCCCAAACTGAACACGGTGGGTGATGTTCCCCTCCGTGTCCATGTGTTCTAATTGTTCAAAACCCACCTATGAGTGGTAACATGTGATGTTTGATATTCTGTTCTTGCATCAGTTTGCTGAGAATGATGGTTTCCAGATTCATCCATGTCCCTATGAAGGACATGAACTCTTCTTTTTTTATGGCTGCATAGTATTCCACGGTGTATACTTGCCATATTTTCTTTATCCAGTCTATCATTGATGGGCATTTGGGTTGGTTCCAGGTCTCTGCTGTTGAAAACAGTGCCACAGTGAACATACGTGTGCATGTGTCTTTATAATAGACCAATTTACAATTCTTTGTGTACATACCCAGTGATGGGATTGCTGGGTCAAATGGTATTTCTATTTCTAGGTCCTTGAGGAATTGCCACACTGTCTTCCACAATGGTTGCACT